>LPNX010754029.1:167155-278521 GCA_001517045.1 Pseudotsuga menziesii
TCGCCCAATTGAAAATGGTTCCTTCTGTTGCTATAAAAAACATTATGGGTACCCATTCTAACTTAAACAGTCTACCGTTTGCCCTCCCAAAGATTCTGTTTAGCATTAAAGCTATGAACCTGTAAGTGGGCCTAAGAGTGGCTGTGTCATAGTCTTCAGGCACTCTATGTCGAAAGATCTTTCCCGGTAAGAGCATTCTTTTCAAGGTCTCTACAAGGTCCATCCGGAGGTCATCCAGCCATCTATCTGTAAGGAAAAGCTGAGGCTCTGGTAGATGGTAAGCTAAAGCTACATAACCAGGGCTAAATGCAGCATAGCCCTGGCCATCGACGTTACAGATGAGCATTGAATTGTGGTTTGTATGTGGTAGCACCCATCTCATTAACTCGGAGCACGGGAACAACTCAGGTCTGGTGGCGACCTTCATGATAGCCGATTTCTCTATATTAGCATATATGGGTGCCTCCTCTAGCCCCATATCTGGGACTTCCCTTTGGGAGATCATCCTGTAAATATCTCCCCACTTGTATTCTGGCTCCACCCCTGTGACACATTGAGTGTCCTCATAAATGTATTCAATTTTTTCTTCTGCATCTGGTGCTGGCACCTCCTCTACTGCTGGGGCCTTCTTTCTCTGTCTTTTAGACATTTTTAGATCTTCCTGCAATAAACAACATCATAGTATTGAGTAATTCCAATTTATAAACTTTGTGCAACAGTTTACTCTCTTTTAGGTATATTAGAATTATATTAGTGCATACAATCAACCTTCAGCTTTCATATTGAACAATTCACAACATGAAGTGCTGTGCAATGTGTTATGAGCATGATAAATTTTTTTATGGTAGCACATCTTCACCAGGTTTTATGAATGAGTTGTTCTATGGTTTATCTCACATGCATTAAATTATCAGTCATATTGAGGTTGGCAAGATACTACGCTATTACGAGGCTTGTCATTCTTATAAAAATGATATATAGAAGCGATATGAACAAAATCTATGCAGATGCATCATACAATCATCATTTCACTTCCTATCACACAGAGAGAAAAAATAAAAAACCCCAGGCTCAACCAGTCGATACTTCAGACCTACGACCCATGGAACGCAAGCGACTAATCAGCGGAGCAAATATATTGTGTTGAAAACCTTCTTCACCCACCTCGATGGGAAATGAGCCCATCTCTGGACCAGGAATCTTGATCAAAACCGACTCACGCTACTCTTCCTTTTTACCCTACCCAGGCTTTCAGCGTTCAAAAGTAAAACTAGGCCGAGCCATCCCCAATTCCCATCGAGACGACGCACAACCCTGGACTATAAACAGAAAGTTGGAAAAAACCGCGGCGACTGGGGCTAGTGCAAACCCGACCCCTAGACAGAACACAGCAATGCGAACTCCAAATAATTTAGCCGCCCATCGAAACCTAGCGCAGAAAGGCGTAACGGCCTCCGGTGCCCAAAAACCTCCATCATAACCACCAGGTGCAGGCGGCATGATGGCCGCCTGCACCTCGCTTCCCCCCAAAGAACTGAAACGGAAGAAAAAGAAACGCGGGCTTTTAAATATAAACGACGAAAACCCTCTCCCTATAACCGTCCAAACAAATCAACTGAGAACCCTAACCGAACGGCGCGCAACGCCAGGTGGACGACTGAAGAAACAACCCAACCACGGGAGAAACTCCCCGCTGGCGCAACGGGACGACGGGTCCAAATCTTAAAACCCCCCACCGCGTAAAAGAAATCTTAAAAAGAAAACGATGATAAGATTCAAGAGCCTACCTGGCAATCCACCTAACGAGGCGAGAAGATGATAGCTAGACTTCTTCTCCTGCCACATGGCCGCAGGTACCAACAGTTAGCTCTCACGTGCTCCTAAACTCAACAGCTCGCCTCACCGCAACCACGCCTTCGAAAACAACAAAAACCCCATTCGTCGCCCAACATATATAAACAAATTCACACGTGCGAGAAGTCACATCAATCGGGGTGGCTCCGAAAGTTAAGTTGGGCGGCACGAGATTCATACCACCCGCAACGGAGGACCCTTCCTACCACTTTATCACCCGCAACGGCGAATACGGCTCAAAACAAACCTCCGGCGTCGACGAAAAATATATCGGAGGTCTGGAGCTTGGGGTCTCCCGCAACGGCGGACCGCTCCCATCATGATACCACCTGCAACGGCGGCGACGGGTATAGAAAATCATCCGCTACGGGAAAGAACATCATGAGTCGGAGGCCACCCGCAACGGCGGTAGTGATAAACCCACGCGGTCCTGAAAACCACCCGCAACAGTGGGCTCGACATGGCAAACTACGAATCGAAAATCCCCCGCTACGGCGGTGCGATAGACGTCTAGGAGGATCTGAAGGCCACCCGCAACGGTGGAAAAGCAAGGAGAAATGCGTCCGACATGGAGACTTTGCAACGAAAATTCAAATTTTTTTTTTTTTTTTTGCAAAATGACAGGGACTCAATTTCAATGGACGTCTTAAAGCATCTTAACTATGAAAAACCAGTCAATTTCTAGCATTCAAAATTCGGGAAGGATCCATAAATCCATAAGCAAAACTCAAGAGCATGAAACTAAGCAAGGAAAATGGATAACTCAAAGTAAAGGAGGGTCCCAAATTTTTTTAGAATTTTGGGAAAATGTTGCAGGCGCAACAATTGGCGACTACCTGGTGAACCCCAGAAACTCTGAATTAACTTTCTTTCTAAGCCTAAGACTGTATGAACCAGACTGAAATATTCTAACTGTTTGCATCCTTTACCAGTCAACTCATGCATTAAATTACTTAGATGAAGTCGATCTACTTGGGAAAAGGCAACACCAGAAGTGTTTCAGGTCTGAATAACTCTTTGGAGGCCAAATAAATGGAGTTCATTTTACCTGCCCTCTGGGGTTTGCAGTTTCGACACCACAGGATTTTGACAGAAAATGAACAGTATTATGCTTTTGTTCCTCCTTCCCATGCCATTTTGCACTTTTGTGCTTTCTGAACTTTAGTTCTTCACTATGAGTCTTCCTGCGGGCCTTTCTTACTGATTTTTTTTTTTTTTTTCAGGATCCTCTATCCCATAGTGTCCTTTTGTGTGAATGACATATTTTATTTCAATTCACGGACGGAGAGGATCTTGTGGCCATTTGTTACTTTATGCTTTGAGATTTATGCTTTTTTGGAGCTTTGCTCTGATATGCTTTGTTCCCTTGACTCTTAAGAGCTTTTGGCCCTTTTCTTAATTCATGGCATGGGATCATTTATATATGATAAACTATCTCACTCCGTTTCCATCCTGCGGGTCTAGTGTTGTCACCCCGTTGGTTTTTTAAGATGTGAAGTGAATGGAGCCTCTAAATAGTACTTTAGACCCTTTTTTGACTTCTGAGTTATTTACAGGGATGAAATAAGACTTCAAATAAATGCTCTGCTTGTTAGGAATACAGCTACTAGAAGATTATTTGCACTTTGAAACACAGTCCTCTTGCTCAGGATTTTAGTTAATACTGACCTCTGATGTTTCCATTGCATCCAAAAATTTTCCTCTTATTCAAAACAAAAGAAAACTAGCAAAACCATAAGGAAATAACAGCATGACAATAAAGAAAGCATTAAAGTACTAAAACCAAGAAAGCATCTAGCATTAAGCAAACAAGCAATTTATTTATGTACAAAGAAAAATAGCAACACAAAATTTCAAAAAATTCGCCCATCCCAAAAATTTTCACATTTAAAGAACTAGGAATGAGCAGGATTTCAGACCATAATTGTCTAACCATGGTCCAACTATGCAGTTATTGAAATGGAACCCATATCTATAATTCTGCAATCATTTCTTTCAGCCTGAGGGAGTTGAAGGAGCTCAGACTAAGTATCCATCACATGGTTGGCCCTTTTTGAGGAATGATGTTCTAGCTTAAGCTCAGTAAGATAGTTTCCCAAAACAAAATCAGCAGGTTCGTTTCCTTCCCCCAACTCAGTGACATTGTTTTTCATAAAAGGCTCTCTTAGAATCTTAATCAAGTTGGGGCTGCCCTTCTGGGGTAACCATAAATGATACCAATCCGAAGCAAAGTACCCCTTTAGTCTCGCTGTCCAATCTCTATTTAGAATCATCCCATATCCATCAGGAATGTCTGCTATTATGATGTCAATAAAATAGCATATATTTTTGTTTGCAGACAGCTGAATCATCACGTTCTTCATCTCTCCTACTACCTTGACACTAGTTCTGTCAAGTTGTGTGACATCCCAGAGAGTAGGCTTTATCGGTCCATTGAGTTTTTTGCAGACTATCAGAGGCATAACATTTGTGGATGATCCAGAATCTACCAAACAGTTATGGACATTATGATTTAAAATTTCAAGAGTTACTAGGAAAGGTGGAGCTCTAGTCTTCATGGTCTTGATGAGCTCACTCTTTTCTTCTACAGGTTGGTTAGTAGTGGGAAACTCCTCCTTTAGCTTATCAGCTGCGCTTTCTTTGTCATCTTCTACCAGCTTGGTCAGATTAATGGGTGGCTCTGCTTCCTGTTTGCCTTGAATATCTTTAGGTGAATCGTCTTTAACCCTCATATCAGCCCGTCCCTTTATCTCCTCTTGTGCATCCATTATTTCATTGTTCTCCATGGCCAGCTTCTCATTCTTTGTGGTTATAAGTGTATGCTGAGACTGGAGAGCATTTTCTTCCATATTAAACAGTGAAACTCCATTCCATGAAAACATAGTATCATCTTCTTTCTTTTCTATGGTTTGTTTCCTTTTTTCTTCCTCACCACTGTATCTAGTCAATTCAGGATCCAACAATTTATTCATCACTCGTGTCATTGAATGTATTCATTGGGGACATCTCTTCTCATAGTGGGGTTGCTGATGAAAAGTACAGAAATTATCACCTCCTATCTCTGTTATATTTATTGATGCCACGCTTGGTGGTGGGGAAACCTGCCTTTGGTTGTCACTCTCTTTTCTGGGATGGGGAATCTTATTGGTTGTTTGAATGTCCCTTTCTCTCTCCAATTCTACAACTCGGTTGGACAGCTTCTAAAGCACTTTCATCATCTCATGATAATCATGTGACTGATCTTCTTTAGGTTTGAACAGCGATGAGCTTCTTCTTATAGCGGTTTTCCCCTCAACTGCGTCAGGATAGTCCTCTATACTCTCACTTTCAGCCTCTACTCTTTCAGCTTCTTGATAAGTCTCCACCAATGTAGGCTTGACTTTCATCTTGGCAAACATAGCCATCTCAGGTCCTAGGGCTGAGGTATAATACTCAATTAAAACTTTATCTGCGGGTCTGTCCATAACAGAAATTTTTTTTAGGTACAGTGAAAATCTCTGTGTGAAACTCCGCACCTTTTCATTCTTCTCTTTCCTCAACAAACCAAGCCCTTTCATCAACGAGGCATGAGTCTTCTGGGTTGTGTACTTATTTCTAAAGGTTCTTTCAAAAGTATCCCAATCTGGAATGGAATGTACAGGCAGTCCAAAATACCATGATGCTGCTGATCCTTTCAGAGTATGAGGAAAAATCCTGCACACTACGTCTTCATGCTCTCCAGCCCTTAGCCCTTCTAGCGCTAGGTAAAAGCTTTGAAGGTGGTCATCTACAGCACTGTTGTCCGCAGGGTCAAACTTAGGTAAAAGCTTGTCGAAATCTTGAGGCAAATTGTGTAAAGGAGGATTCAAGTTCAGAGGAGACCTAGCTTTCCAAGCTGGCAAGGGGTTAGGTAGATTCCCAGCCATGAGCAAAGGTGAACAGAAACACTAAGCAAGCAGGGTTTCAAGGAAAAGAAAACCTCAAACTTGGGTGAGAATGGAAGCTTCAAAACATCTGCTGGTAGGGTCGTCTTGGGAAAATTAAGTTCCACGGCCAGCCTTTTCTGGCGGCCCTCCTTCTAGCGCCAAAACTGTTGAGGCCTGGGAAATCGCAGGCGGCAACAGTAAGGGATTCTCCCCAATCAGCGTTCCCAACTAGCCCGCTGACTGTTTGGTATAGGGAATCCGTCCGGTTTACGGTACGGCTACCGCAGGTCAAAATAACAACAAGGGTTTACCGGTTGCGGCCCGGTCCACCGGAATTTGTATTTTTGACTTAATATGCAATGCACATGCCTATCTAAACCATGCAGGGTGATAAGGATGCCGGGAACCACACAATGTGCTGCGCAGGTTCTTACCTCTCGTCTTACGTTCACAACACCCAAACCACATATGCAACTATGAACTAAGGTGACTAACTACCTATCCCCGGGGAGCCAAAACAACTATTATTTAGTAATGCGTTAACTTCATGTAGGATAAACACAATCACAGGTAACTGATACTTGTATTTACAGCACATGAAAGAAAAATTATTCCAACAATCAGATAGCTAACTGTTATGTGAAGCACAAGCATTACTAAAAGTGAATTTTCCACAAAATAGACTGGAAGTCATTCAACAAGACATAAGTCATAGAGTTAGAACGATCTCACAATTCATGGACATATGCTGAAAAACAAAATAGTTCATTCTCCTGCCATCCATTGCAAACCATTTGGAAAATCTCACAGTACTTTCTCCAACAGGCAAACTACAATTCTTTATTGCAAAAAGGAAATAGTTCTTCTTTACAATAGGTCATCCAGTGTGACCGAGGAAAAAAGCCTTTTCTCTGTCTCTCTTCCCTAGTTTTATACAAAAAGCAAAAAATGCTTGGGTTGCCCAAAGTGACCTTTGGGCTCCCCAACGCTTCAATTTCTCTCAACCCCTTACAAAATATTACATTATACAAAGTTTGACCAGTCCTTCTCACTTGGAGGGGCCCGCTTGGTCTTCCAAAAATTTTCTCCACGCTACTGCCTCAGCCGCGAGTCCTTCAAATGAGTGGGGCTCCAAGAATTGTATATTCAGGTCGAACTTATCTGCTTGGTTTCGAATAGCTTCTATTCTGGACTTGTTCAGGTGCACCTGTTCCTCCAAAAGCTGAATACTAATGGCTGCGTGTCCAATTTCATTTCTTAGGATCGGCTCATCAAGGGCTCTGATACATTGGACCTTGGCTTCATCCTCCTGCTGCCTTGTCTACAACATCCCTGCAATTGTATCATGATCAGGAAATTCGTGTAGCCTATGTTCAGCCTCCACTTGACAGCGATTATAGGTGACAAGGGCTCTTCTAAAGAACTCTGTACATGCTCCCTTCGTTTTCTTCACTGTCTTCTCAAAGTCCTCTGTAGTAATAACAGCAAACTCGATCAGATCGTGATCCCGCTTCAAAGCCTGCTTATCCTTAACTGGTAGCTCAGCTGGGACTTCTTGATCATCTTCTACTCTGGTTATCCTTGAAGTCAGCACCTCCAGGATATCTTATGATTTGTCCACGAAATAAGATGCTGTATTTAATATTTCATCCAGCCTGCCATCAATCTGCAAGATTTGACACCTTTCTTCTTCCAAGGCCGTTTGCAGTTGCAGCATCCTTGCCTTCTCAGCCAGGATGTGATCTTTGACGGGCTGCAGATCTACCTGCTGCTCCTTGGCTGCCTTCAGCTGCTCCTGCAGATCTCTAACATATAAGGTATTGGATTCATAGATGTCCTTCTGCTGCTCCGTCAGCTCTTCTATCTTTGTTTTCATTTGTTCCCTTTCGTTCTTCAAGTCCTGAATTTCTTGATGTGCCTTACTTAAGGATTCTTGGGTAGTTTCTTTCGCTTGTGCTTCCTGCTGGATAGCATGAATTTCATGCTTCGTGACCTCTACCTCTTTGAGTGCATGCTCATATTTTCTTTTTAATCTATTGCTCTCCTCTCTCTCTCTTCTCAAGCTGTCCTTCAGTTGAGCGGAGGTTTTCTTGGTTGACTCTAACTCTTTCATCATTTGATCTACATTGTCCTCCGTAGCGTCTATTGCTGCTCTGCCAGCCCTTATGACGAACTTGGGATCTTTATCCGTACCGACCATCACAGCTTTGTTGGTTATCATGGTACTGGACATCCCTTCAGCCCTACCTTTTGCTCAGTTCTTCTCATGATTCTTTTGGTTGCCCTGTCGTAATACACTGTGCTAAAATCAGGAACCTCTTCCCCTTTCTTCGGTGTGAAGGGTACTAAGTGGAGCATAGGGGTGGGAGGAAAGATGGTAGTGGACACTTGCATGGTCTGCATCTCAGGGTTTTCCTCACCCTGACTTTGTTCTGCTTGTGATCCAGAAGCCTGCTGCTGTGTCATCTCTGTCTTCTCGGCCTCTTGTTGTCGAAGCTCTTCATCTATTTTCCTCTGAGCTTCCTCAGCTGCTTGCTTTACCTTTTCAGCTGCTTCTTGGGTAGCCTTCTTCTTTTCTTCTTCTCCCCTCTGGGACCATTCTGCAGCTTCTTTCTCTAGTCTCTAGGCTTCTTCCCTTATTCTTTTAGCTATTTCTTCAGCCTTAGCCTGTTCAGCTTTCTCCTGCTCAGATCCACCTTGTGGTTTGAACCTCTTACCGAGCGCTGTCATGTTAGCGGCCCTCTTGAAAATAGATTCATCCCTGTCAATGTGATGAGTGTACTCATAAAATACTTTATGTCTCTTGCAGTGCTCAGTCATTCTCTTGTGAGTATCATTCCATCTAAAGGTCATCTCCCCGAAACGAAACTTTTCTAGTTCCTGTATAAATTCAGGAGCCTGCTTCACATTTGCAAAGCTACAACTACCTAGCTTGAATGGCAGAGGAGGATAGGAAGACTTCTTCTTCTGGAATAGGAAATGCCCAACTCCATCTATATACACTTGTCTGACAGCTTCCTTGTGTATGATATAATCTATTGCATACTTGGGCAACAGATAAGGGGTCTTTGACCCACCAAACATCCTCAAATACATCCCATTTTCTGTCAAAAAATAGTCACCAAACTCCTCTATGACCTGCATGGCCTCTTCTGACATACAGTTGCATTCCTTTTTGAATATGAGAGAGTGCAGAGGCATGATAAACTGTTCACAGATCTCTCGATAGAAAGTATGGTATTGATTAGCCCCCAACATTTTATATGCTGCATATACGGGCATCCTATTCTTCTCCCAAACACATTTAAGCCCGGGGAAAGACTGGTGGCATAGTATGCAATCGATTAGGATTGAGCTCATGTAAAATTTAGAACTTCTCCATTCCTTTCCTTCTGAAGCTGCAGCCACACAAGAGGAGAGGTTGCTGGAGACTATGCTTGCCCAATTGAAAATGGTTCCTTCTGTTGCTATAAAAAACATTATGGGTACCCATTCTAACTTAAACAGTCTTCCATTTTCCCTCCCAAAGATTTTGTTTAGCATTAAATCTATGAACCTGTAAGTGGGCCTGAGAGTGGCTGTGTCATAGTCTTCAGTCACTCTATGTCGGAAGATCTTGCCCGGTAAGAGCATTCTTTTCAAGGTCTCTACAAGGTCCATTCGGAGGTCATCCAGCCATCTATCTGTAAGGAAAAGCTGAGGCCCTGGTAGATGGTAAGCTAAAGCTACATAACCAGGGCTAAATGCAGCATAGCCCTGGCCATCGACGTTACAGATGAGCATTGAATTGTGGTTTGTATGTGGTAGCACCCATCTCATTAACTCGGAGCACGGGAACAACTCAGGTCTGGTGGCGACCTTCATGATACCTGATTTCTCTATATTGGCATATATGGGTGCCTCCTCTAGCCCCATATCCGGGACTTCTCTTCGGGAGATCATCCTGTAAATATCTCCCCACTTGTATTCTGGCTCCACCCCTGTGACACATTGAGTGTCCTCATAAATGTATTCAATTTTTACTTCTGCATCTGGTGCTGGCACCTCCTCTACTGCTGGGGCCTTCTTTCTCTGTCTTTTAGACATTTTCAGATCTTCCTGCAATAAACAACATCATAGTATTGAGTAATTCCAATTTATAAACTTTGTGCAACAGTTTACTCTCTTTTAGGTATATTAGAATTATATCAGTGCATACAATCAACCTTCAGCTTTCATACTGAACAATTCACAACATGAAGTGTTGTGCAATGTATTATGAGCATGATAAATTTTTTTATGGTAGCACATCTTCACCAGGTTTTATGAATGAGTTGTTCTATGGTTTATCTCACATGCATTAAATTATCAGTCATATTGAGGTTGGAAAGATACTACGCTATTACGAGGCTTGTCATTCTTATAAAAATGATATATAGAAGCGATATGAACAAAATCTATGCAGATGCATCATACAATCATCATTTTACTTCCTATCACACAGAGAGAAAAAAAAAAAAACCCCAGGCTCAACCAGTCGATACTTCAGACCTACGACCCATGGAACGCAAGCGACTAATCAGCGGAGCAAATATATTGTGTTGAAAACCTTCTTCACCCACCTCGACGGGAAACGAGCCCATCTCTGGACCAGGCATCTTGATCAAAACCGACTCACGCTACTCTTCCTTTTTACCCTACCCAGGCTTTCAGTGTTCAAAAGTAAAACTAGGCCGAGCCATCCCCAATTCCCATCGAGACGACGCACAACCCTGGACTGTAAACAGAAATTCAGAAAAAACCGCGGCGACTGGGGCTAGTGCAAACCTAACCCCTAGACAGAACACAGCAACGCGGACTCCAAATAATTTATCCGCCCATCGAAACCTAGCACAGAAAGGCGTAACGGCCTCCGGTGCCCAAAAACCTCCATCATAACCACCAGGTGCAGGCGACATGACGGCCGCCTGCACCTCGCTTCCCCCCAAAGGACTGAAACGGTAGAAAAAGAAACGCGGGCTTTTAAATATAAACGGCGAAAACCCTCTCCCTATAACCGTCCAAACAAATCAACCGAGAACCCTAACCGAACGGCGCGCAACGCCAGGTGGACGACTGAAGAAACAACCCAACCATGGGAGAAACTCCCCGCTGGCGCAACGGGACGACGGGTCCAAATCTTAAAACCCCCCACCGCGTAAAAGAAATCTTAAAAAAAAATGATGATAAGATTCAAGAGCCTACCTGGCAATCCACCTAACGAGGCGAGAAGATGATAGCTAGACTTCTTCTCCTGCCACCTAGCCGCAGGTACCAACAGTTAGCTCTCACGTGCTCCTAAACTCAACAGCTCGCCTCACCGCAACCACGCCTTCGAAAACAACAAAAACCCCGTTCGTCGCCCAACATATATAAACAAATTCACATGTGTGAGAAGTCACATCAATCGGGGCGGCTCCGAAAGTTAAGTCGGGCAGCACGAGCTTCATACCACCCGCAACGGAGGACCCTTCCTACCACTTTATCACCCGCAACGGCGAATATGGCTCAAAACAAACCTCGGGCGTCGGCGGAAAATATATCGGAGGTCTGGAGCTTGGGGTCTCCCGCAACGGCGGCGACGGGTATAGAAAATCATCCGCTACGGGAAAGAACATCATGAGTCGGAGGCCATCCGCAACGGCGGTAGTGATAAACCCACGCGGTCCTGAAAACCACCCGCAACGGCGGGCTCGACATGGCCAACTACGAATCAAAAAGCCCCCGCTACGGCGGCGCGATAGATGACTAGGAGGATCTGAAGGCCACCCGCAACGGCGGGGCGGGAAAGAGAGATAGAAACCGAAAGACGCCCGCAACGGTGGAAAAGCAAGGAGAAATGCGTCCGACATGGAGACTTTGCAACGAAAATTCAAATTTTTTTTTTTTTTTTTGCAAAATGACAGGGACTCAATTTCAATGGACGTCTTAAAGCATCTTAACTATGAAAAACCAGTCAATTTCTAGCATTCAAAATTCGGGAAGGATCCATAAATCCATAAGCAAAACTCAAGAGCATGAAACTAAGCAAGGAAAATGGATAACTCAAAGTAAAGGAGGGTCCCAAAATTTTTTAGAATTTTGGGAAAATGTTGCAGGCACAACAGGACTATAACTCAGTCACGATATATTTGTAATATTTACTTATTTGCTCGAGAAATACGAGCTAGGGTTTCCTGAATGAAACCCTTGTTTAAATAAATCTTTCAATTTATTTTTAATAGGTTCTGTTACTTGTTAAATTTGTTTTAATTAGTGTTAAAGGTGTGTTGTGAAAATTTCTAGTTGTAACATTACATTTGTCTTTTCATTTGTCCTTAATGGAATATAAATAGTTTATATTAGTTTAATTGTTTATTAATAAAATAATCCAAGTAATTGGATTATAGTGTTAGTTTTTCAACATTAAGCTAGCATTATGTTAGGATCTTTACTAAGAGAACAACAAGTACAGCAATCAAACACAGGAGACAATGAACACAGTGTTTTTCATCGAGGAAACCATAAATGGAGAAAACCCCGCAACTTCCTCAGAGATAGAATTAGCACAAGATGTAAAACCCCAAAATAGTAATATGCACTCCCGACATTAGTAATATTCTTCCTGTCTAGCCCCAGTGTGATCTCCTTCCTCAACTATGCACTACACTTGAGTGTGTGAGTGATGTGTTCTAAATAGAGACCCCAGCTCTCTATTTATACTAATCCCGACATGACTAAAACCCTACTAGGGTCAACCTCTACTAGGAGAGTCTAATAACCCTAGTGCCCCAGAACTGCGGGACTTTAACCCGTAGACAATTGGAGGGTTACCCACTATGACTTGACATGACTTGTTTACATTATTGATTCTCCCGATAGAAACATCGGGGCATGAAAACATGACTCAATTACATAATAGATACATCCCAGAATAAACATCGGGTTACAATACATAAGATACATATATGAATACACTCCCTCTTAACTAGGAAGGTATTCTTTCGACACAATTTTCAGCACTGGTCTTCTTCTCTGTATCAACTGGATCATCTCGTCATCTGTATCTCAAGTCTTCTGAGTCTTTAAGTTATCTTCATCTTCAAGTCATCTTCACTCTTTGAATCTGGATCATCTCTCGATTTGGATCATCATCACTAGATCTGGATCATCTCTCGATCTAGATCATCTTGGGACATCATCACTAGATCTGGATCATCTCTCGATCTGGATCAAAATCACTGGATCTAGATCATCACTTGATCTGGAACATCATCACTAGACTGGATCTAGATCATCACTCGATCTGGACCATCACTGCTGGATCTGGATCATCACTCGATCTAGATATCATCTGGTCATCATCATGTGTGCTATCTCATCATAGGAAGTTCTACAGAGCTATCCTTCTTTCATTCTGGTTGTAGGCCTAGCCATCAGGTAGGTATTCTCCCAGCACTTACATCTAACCTACTCATTAGAAAGGCATGCCCAACGCTCACATCTGATCATGTAGTAACCTACAATCACATTAGAAAGGCCCAGCACTCACATTCACTAGAATCATAGGAAATCACATCACTAACATCTATGAAAAGGCTTCAGCACTTATATCTGACCTAGAAGGAAACAAGTCCTCCACCCTCGCCAGAAAGGCTTGCACTCACATCTGACCTGGAAGGAACTGAATCCTCTCACCATGACAAAATGGCCCCAGTCCCAGACTGAGCTACCTAGCAACGGACCAGGTGCCTCCATTCTCCCAGAGAATGGCAGTTTCCCTTATAACGGACCTGGTAGGAAACAAGTCCTACACCCTCGCCAAAATGGCCCGCACTCACATCTGACATGGAAGGAACTAAATCCTCTCATCATGAAAGAATGGCCCCTAGTCCTAGACTGAGCTACTTGGTAACGGACCAGGTGCCTCCACTCTCCCGGAGAGTGGCAATTTCCCTTACATCTATCCTACTCGATAAAATGGACAGCACTCATATCTGACATGGAAGGAACTAAATCCTCTCTCCATGAAAGAATGGCTCAGCCCTTACATCTGACCTACTCGTCATAATGGCTTTGGATATTATCACTCATATCTGACATGGAAGGAATTGAATCCTCTCACCATGATAGAATGGTTCAACCCTTACATCTGGCCTGCTCGTTAGAATGGATTTGGGACTCATCACTTTCCCTTGGAGGAAACCTCAATATGGAGAACACCAAGATTCTCCCTAAAGTACTCAAACTTCACTTTGGCTAATGGCTTCATCAACACATTAGCTATCTATTCCTCCGTCGCAACATACTGGAGCTTCACTACTCCTCTCTGCACCATATCCCTGATATAGTGATACTTGATCTCGATGTGCTTCGACTTGTCATGGAACACTGGATTCTGTGAAAACTTCACGCAACTCTGGTTGTCATAATGTATACAAGTAGCATCCATATGGAGATCAAATAAATTAGACAGTAGCTTCTGCAGCCATACTACCTCACAACTAGCTGAACAAGTTGTGACATACTCTGCTTCAGCTGTACTCAGTGCCACATAGGATTGCTTCCTGCTAAACCAGGAAATCATACCTGATCCCATACTGAAGCAAAACCCTTAAGTGCTCTTGCTATCGATGGCACTACCTGCCCAATATGAATCAACAAAACCCTCCAGGTTAATCTTCTGATTCGCATTGTACTTGATCCCATAATCAATTGTACCCCCCAGGTACCTCAGAATATGCTTTGCAGCAATCAAGTGAACATTTCTTGGATCTATCAAGAAATGGCTCAAGGTGTTCATAGCAAAGAAAATGTCTGGTCTTGTGTTTGTCAGGTACATCAATGATCCAATCATCTGATGATACATCGTAGCATCAACCAACTTTGATGAAGCATCACTCAATAGCTTCAGGTTTGATGCCACAGGTGTGGCCATAGTCTTACAGTCCATCATCCCAAACCTCTTCAGGATATCTACTGCATACTTCCCTTGTCCAAGGAAGATTCCATCCACACTCTCCCACACCTCCATACCTAGAAAATAATGCATCATACCCAAGTCCTTCATCTCGAACTCGGTAGCAACCTTTCTCTTCGTATCAGTAATCAACCCATCCATACCTGTCACAAACAGATTATCTACATATAGTAGAAGCAGCATTGGGTTGCCGTCTTCAACCTTGTAGTAAAGGTTGGAATCTACTTTACTCTTGGTAAAGCCGAAACTGGATAGAAAGCTATCAATTCTACTGTACCATGTCATGGGTTCCTGTTTCAAACCGTACAGGGATTTCTTCAATCTGCATACATGAGAGTCCCTGTCATGTGTCTCAAAGCCGAGTGGCTGGTCTACATACACTTCCTATTCCACTACACCATTTAGGAAAGCAGTCTTGACATCCATCTAGTGTATCTTCCATTTCATCACTGCAGCCAGAGCAAGTACTGATCTGATGGAAGTGTATCTGGCTACAGGTGCAAAGGTTTCTTCATAGTCTATTCCCTCTTTCTGAGAGAAACCCCGAGCTACAAATCTTGCCTTATATTTTTCAATGCTATCGTCTGCAGCATGTTTGATCTTGTAGATCCATTTGGAAGTTACAACTGACTTCCCATCTGGTCTTGGGACAACATCCCAAACATCATTCTTTATGATCAATTGGTACTCTTCGATCATAGCATCCTTCCATTCTTTTCATTCTACCGCGTCTTCATAACTGGAAGTTTCTTTATCAATGAAATCACATAGTAAAGCTACATACCCAGAATAGGATCTAGTCCTCTTTATTTCTCTGTGATTCTCTTCTAGAGCCCCATATCTTTCTGCACCTTGGATAAGTTCTCGTACCCAAGCAGGTTTCCTCTTATGAGGATTCCTCTCCAGAGGTGGATCTACAGGTCTTCGTGGTTCTTCAAATTCTCAATCTTCTTCTCGAGTTTCTTCATTCATGGTTGTATCATGAATTCTGGGTGCTTATTCTTCTTCAGGTTCTTCAATAGGTCTCTTTCTGGATTTGTTGTAAGTTGTGTCTTCATCAAATGTCACAACCTTGGTGATTTCAATATTCTTGTATCCTAGGAAATATATTCTGTAAGCCTTCGAGCTTTCAGAGTATCCCACAAATATACCCTTCTTTCCTGAAGGATCTAATTTAGTCCTCTTCTCTTTTGGAATGTGGATCTACACAGGACAACTGAATATTCTGAGATGGATGACTTATGGTTTCTTACCAGAGAAGACTTCTTCAAGAGTCTTGTTCTCGAGTACTCTATGTGGAGTACGATTCTGTACATACATCGTTGTTCTAGCAGCTTCCGCCCAAAGATGCATAGGAAGGTCTTGATCATGAAGCATTGCCTTTGCAGCTTCCATGATAGTTCTGTTCTTCCGTTCCACAATCCCATTCTATTGCGGATTATAAGGAGTGGACAACTCCCTCTTAATCCCTTATTCTTTTCATATCTCTTTGAATTCATTTGAAGTGAATTCTCTGCCATTATCTAATCGAATGGTCTTGATCTTCTTTTTAGTATTTTTCTCGATCAAGGCTTTGAATTCCTTGAATTTACTAAATACTTCATCTTTGTTCTTCATGAATTAAACCCATGTCTTCCTAGAAAAGTCATCAATAAAAGAAACATAATATGCATACCCGCTTAGAGAGTTTGATGACATAGGACCGCATACATCAAAGTGGATGATTTCCAAGATTCCTTTTGCTTTGCTTTCACTGCTTGGAAATGTCTTATTTTTATTCTTTCCTTTCACACATCCTTTGTAGACCCCATCATATTTTGCTTGGATTTCTGGAAGACCTTCGACAGCTTTGCTTGCAATAGGTAGTGCTCTGTAATGCACATGTGCAAGCTTTCTATGCCAAAGTTCATTTGGCTCTACTGTGTCATGGACCAAGGCTTGTTCTAGATGGCCTTTTAATTTGTGCAATCCTCTTTCTTGTTCTCCAATCACTACCGCATCATTGATAGTCTTTCCTTTTGGCCACATGATGACTTGACCATCTATGAATGCAACCTACATTCCCTTTGCATCTAATGCTGATATGGAGAGAAGGTTCTTCTTGAGTCCTGGCACAAACAATACTTCTTTCATTGTTAGATATTTTCCAGAGTCTAATTTATAGGAATATTCCCCACTACCTTTTATTGGATATTGGTAGTCATCTCCTAGATTTACCTTGTGAGGTGATTCATGTTCTAACAGTCTCACAAAGGATTCCTTGAATCCAGTCATATGTTTGGAAGCCCCATTGTCTATAAGTTGATCATCACTTCCATGAGTAATGTTACCTTTGAGAGCGGATATCAGAACATATTCATCCTCGCTTGAAGAATCTTCACTTTCATATCTGGATCTCTTCCTGGATGGTTCGTCATCCTCTGCAGCATGAGCATGATGTCTTATTTTGTTGCTCTTCTTCATTATCTTCTGTTTGTTAGGACAATTCCTTGCATAGTGTCTTGCTTCATCACATGTATATCATCTGATCCTAGATACATCTTTTCTAGTGTTATCTTTGTGAGAGTGCTTACCTCTAAAGCTATGAGATCTTCTTTTGTTTGACTTGGAGTGAGACTTGGAGTGTACCATGAGAGCTTGGTCTTCACTTCTCATCTTCTCTTCTCGAGCTTCTATCTAAGATTCTTCTCGAGAGAACTCTTCCCATAGTCTGTTGAACTTGACTAACTTCTTTCTAGCATAGATTCCTTGGATGAAAGAATCCCATGACCTAGGAACGCCATTCAAGGTATTCATTACAATCTCTACATTTTCCACTTCTTCATCAACTGCTTCTAGTTGCTCTTTGATCTGAGAAACTCTTGTGAAGTAACACTGGATTGTTTCTGCATTCTGAATCTTCACATTCTTTAGTTGGTTTCTCAGGGTCATCTTTCGGTTTATGTTCTTCCCTTAAAACAATTTGGTTAGGGCATCAAACATAGCTTTAGGTTTTTTGAGAGAGGACACCTGTGGGATAAGGTGATCCTTGATAGAATCAGCAATGAGCCTCTTTTCCATAACCATATTCTTCTTATGTAAGGCCTTTGCCTCATCTCCCTCTAGAACTAGAACCTCCTCATGGATGTAGGAGTCTAACTCATTTTCTTCTAGGACCAGGGAGATCCTATACTTCCAGGCTCGAAAGTTATCAACTCCCTCAAGGTTTTCATCAAGCTTGGTATGATTAGACATCTTAACTAAGAACCTCAAATGGAAATACAAAAGCTTTTATATCTTACCAAGTTGAAGATGTCAGATCTGAAACTTGAGCTGAAATAGTGAAGAGCTGGATCAGGAGCAAATTAAGGTTTTTCTTTTCTGGAGTTTTGTCCACCCAAATGCCTTGAAATTTGTCCCTAACTTTTATTTTGGGGAGGAGATCGATCCAAGCCTGGGCTCATTGAAAAATTCCTCTTCTGTGAAAAGCCCTAATTTTCGACAGTAGTGACAGGTCCAAAACTGAAAAACCTCAGAATTGGATTCTGTTTCGACAAAAATATGTACCCTAAGGAGGAGAGTTATTCCACCTTACTTTTGCTGAAAATATGTGGAGGAAGATCCATAAACTAGGAAGCCCTAGTTCTCGCAGCTACACAGTGTCTTCTTCTCAGGTTAGCTCTGATACCATGTTAGTTTTTCAACATTAAGCTAGCATAATGTTAGGATCTTTACTGAGAGAACAACAAGTATAGAAATCAAACACAAGAGACAATGAACACAGTGTTTTTCATCGAGGAAACCATAAATGGAGAAAACCCCGCAACTTCCTGAGAGATAGAATTATCATAAGATGTAAAACCCCAAAACAGTAAGATGCACTCTCGACAACAGTAATCGTCTTCTTGTCTAGCCCCAGTGTATTCTCCTTCCTCAACTATGCGCTACACTTGAGTGTTTGAGTGATGTGTTCTAAATAGAGACCCCAGCTATCTATTTATACTAATCCCAACATGACTAAAACCCTACTAGGGCTGACCTGTACTAGGAGAGTCTAATAACCCTAGTGCCCCAAAACTGCAGGGACTTTAACCCTTAGACAGTCGGAGGGTTACCCACTATGACTTGACATGACTTGTTTACATTATTGATTCTCCCGATTGGAACATCGAGGCATGACAACATGACTCAATTACATAATAGATACATACCGGAATAAACATCGAGTTACAATACATAAGATACATAGATGCATACATTCTGAAGTTACAAATACATCAACATATAGCTTAAATGTTTGTCATTTCTAAAAATAATATTGGTTTAGGGTTTTGACCTTGTAGTTTACCTTTACAGGTATAACCTATTTGTTAAATTTAAAATAGTTCTTTTCATAAATAGATGTTTATTTTTATGTTAGTTATTATCATATTCTTATTGTTTTTATTTAGTAAATGACAGATAGAGTTTACTCAGAGTTCTTTGAAAAGATATACATAGACTCTGTAACTTAGTTTGATCTTTATAATTTAAATACTTTAATAACACCCTACTTGGTTTATAGTATTTGTTAGAATTAGTTTAGTTAATATTATTAGTAAATAAAAACTAAGTATTTGTAGTTTATTTCTTTATTTAACTGAATGTAACAAAGTAGCTTGACTGTGATATTTATACTACATTGCAAATAGTTACTAAATATACATGAAGGAATATATCTATAATATAACATAGTTTAACCTCCAGCATGTTTTAACTTGAATAAAAAGAATCATCTACTGTATGTAAAAACAACA
This sequence comes from Pseudotsuga menziesii, assembly GCA_001517045.1. Lineage (NCBI taxonomy): Eukaryota > Viridiplantae > Streptophyta > Pinopsida > Pinales > Pinaceae > Pseudotsuga > Pseudotsuga menziesii. Next base: position 186,667 of record LPNX010754029.1, read on the forward strand.
TCTTATCTACTAAGGTATTTTCTTAACATATTAACCCTTCTACTTGTACTAGATTACTGCTAATTCTTTTCCAGTATGTTTACATACATAAGCTTGTAAAACAATAACATAGATAACTAGATTATTGTTCTTTTTAATAATAACCTACATACTAAAATAAATTACTCTACTATTATGAAATGCAAAACCACATCTATTCTACTCAATCTCTTAACACTTTCTTCATCCACTATAAATACTCTATTTGTGTTAGAGTACGGCCTGGTCCTTCTAGGTGTGGAGAAACACAGATTAGAATTTTTTTCCATCTTAACACATTACTATTCCAGATTCATTTCTCCAATAGTCTAAAAGATTACTAACTCTAACATTTTGCAACTAAATGTTTAACATTCATTTAACAGTCAGATGCATATTTAACTATCTAACATAGTAAAACAAAATAATGTAGAATCTGATTACGATAGACAAAAACAACGTTAGGAGGTCGTTCCTCCCTACCAAAATCCTGGAGAGCGCCCAAACAACGCTTCCTCAGGACCCCCGAGCTTGTTCCTGGTCTTCTTGGCTGAGAACTGGTGGAGCATGAAAACAATAGACTAGTCCAATGACTCAGTAAAACACTCTGCACTCAGTAGTAAGATCCTTCAGCTGAAAAGCTGCACTAGATCACTTAGTAGTTATCCCCTCAAACTCTTTCCACAATTCCCTTCCATTGAATTTCTCTGAAGTACATTCACCTGAATGATCACTTACCTAGAATGATCAGCCTCAACTCTCTTCAATGGGAATTTTTATAAAGATTGCCTAGGTATTTTGGGTCAATTGTCATTAATTTAGCCACCTACTTTGATTCCACTTTCTTGGAAAATCATGACCCCAAATGTAGGAAGGTTGCCACCTGCAACAGTTGGAAGTGGTTTGAGAATGCTGCCATATGTCTGTTTGCTCTCCACCTAGTCTCCTCCACCAATTTGACCAGTGAACACTCTTTTAATAGATCTCCTAAGCTATTGTCTCCACCTTTATTTATTTATAATTAAAATATTCAAAATTACATTAAATATCCTTGACTCTGTTGAGTCATCAATTACAACTTAGCATAAAATTGAACATATTGTCCTTAAATAAAAATCAAATAAGATAATATTGTTTTTGCAAAATTGGGGCATGTGACATCATCCTATGGTGCCGCAAAACCCATTACTAGTCCAAGGACTAGTGGCAACCACACCCCCTCCCCAACCCAATCCAATGCTCTGGGGGCACCTCCCACAACAGAAATAGGTGTCCACCACCTGCTAGCTATGACAACTGAAGAGGTCAACTTACAAACTAGAAGGAATCAGTACAGAGCCAACACTGAACCTGCCAACCCATCAAAGGCATCAACGTCTAAAACAATCAACCTACCTCTTCATTTACCCCTGTTCCTGTGCCCCCCCATACGCAGAGTTGTCAATAATGCCACGGCTAGAGCTGCCGTTAGCTACAACATCATGGATGATTTGGCCCAAACACCATCCGCCATGTCTACTCTTGAGGTACTCAAAATGTGCCCAACACAAAAAAAAGCCTTACTAGCTGCCCTTGGGGCAATAGACCCCTTCGAATCCAAGTTGATCACATTCGACACAGAGAATGGGGAACCGCAAATGCCATCAACCATTTCCTTTCAAATCCGGTTTTCTATCCAGAATTTGGTTGTGCACCAGTGCATAGTGGATGAGGGGACATCCACGTACGTTATGTCTACCCTAGTCTAGCAGAAACTGGGATCCCCAATTCTGCATCTGTCCTACACAAAACTGTGGGCTTATGATGGCCATCCCACTAAATCCCAAGAAATCCCCCCCCATGTCCTCATAATATTAGCCAGGAAGATAGTTTTGAGCGACATAGAGGTCATCAATGCTTAATTGGATTATAACCTTCTCCTCGGAAGAGTTTATATGTACGACATGAGAGTTGTTGCATCAACTATATTCCATCTAATGATGTTCCCCCACGAAGGGAATATCGTGACGGTTGATCAACTCACTTATCACGATCCGCAAGGGTTAACGGCACCCGCCAACACTATCCCTACCATCAACACCATTGAGCCACAAGGGACAACCACACATGCAAATGTTGTCCCTACAATCAACATCATGGTTGACAACACACCAGCCTCCCCATTGTTGAATGTGGGCCCTGGCTTGTTTGTCGATACCACCATGATGGCTCCTTTCCCCTTAGTGTCACCACCATTGAATCCAAATGAGACTGTGGACTTGTGCATGGTCTCATCCAACACCACTGAACCCAAACAATAACCGCAGTCATAGCCCCAACCACAACCACAACACCGTCCGCAGCCACAAAACCAACAGTAGCCGCAACATCATCCACAGCTGTAGCATTACACGCAGCCACAACCACAACCTCACCCCCACATACAACCATCAGGGAGTTATCTAGGCTCATCTCCAATCTATACGATTCCCTTCCTCTTTCCCCTGCCTGGTGTCATGAGCAAGCTAGAAATGGCCACCTTAAGCCTACCCAAATTTACCTTGGGAATTTTGGTGTGGTATCTTAATCCACCAGCTCAACCATCAATGCCCTAGGTGGTGTTAACCCCCGTGCAACCCATTGCAGTTGAGTCTCATCCCCCACCCGGTCCGCAAAAACCAACCACCGCACCTGCATCCGCACCGCCCCACCCGAAAAGGACCAAGAGAAAGAATGTGAAAGCCACCGCAGAACCTCGATAGGTCCCACCTTGCACCATCTACGAGCAACAAGGACATCCAACTCATAATTTCCCTGAGATCCCAATGATCCATGCACATTTGGACACCATGGATACAAATGAAAACCTCCCTGTGGTTGAACTTCCAAGCGCTCCAATAGTAAGAAACAAGTCATTGAGAACAAACCATGCTTGTGCCCTATGCGGCTTGTATGGACACTATTCTCACCATTGCCAAGAATTTCCCAAATTTTGAATGGCTTTAGCCAACCTCCATCAACATTCCCTTGAATCTGAGATCACCCTGATCGAAGAAGTTCACCCCCCACCTCCTTCTTCAGACACCATGTCCATTTACATGATGTCCAGTTCTACCGACCCACTCATCTCCACCTCCAACAAGGGTCCATCAGACCTGTCTCTTCATTGCTTCTGCAATGATGAGGAGATAATTAAAGCCTTAAACTCCCTGAAATACCCATGGGACGACATGCACCATCACTCGTTCTTCCTTCCTAAAGAACTTGTGTCACAGTCTGACCAGTTTTCCATGGAGACCAAATATTTCATTCATGGGAAAGTTGACTAGCTCAAGAACCCCATACCAACACCAAATGCCTTTGAAGAAGGGAACATGGCCAACATCTTGTCAACCACCAAAATCAACATCTCAACCAATCCTGAGGTTGTTGAAGAAATCATGCTGGGGAATCTTGCTCCTCAGAAGAGGTCACTGCCTACAAAGCTCTCTTCCAAGAATTTTGTGACATCTTTGCTTGGTCATACACCAAAATTCCCTGCTTGGATCCATCCATCGTGGAACACCACATTGACACATGGCCTGATGTGTCCCCCGTATGCCAAAAGTAATGACCCATCCATCCTTCCAAAGTGGTCGCGATTAAAGCCAAGATAGAGAAGCTGCGCATAGCTGGCTTCATTTACCCCATTGCATACACCACTTAGGTTTATAATCCTATTCCCGTGAATAAAAAAATAGGGTACCATTCACATTTGCATAGAATTCTGCAACCTCAATGGGGCATGTCCCAAAGACAACTTCCCAACACCCTTCATCGATCAGATTATTGATGCATGCATTGGACATGAGGCCTTTTCCTTCATGGACGGATTTTTTGGATATAACCGAGTATAGATCCAAAAAGAAGACCATTATAAAACAACATTCACAACCTCGTGGGGAACATTCATGTATCGAGTCATTCCCTTTGGCCTGAAAAATGATGGAGCCACCTTCTAGCGCGCCATGACACATTACTTCCGCGACCTCGTTCACATCATGTTAGTTTATCTTGACAACCTCATTATGCAGTCACAGAAGCAAGCACAACACATATACGACTTGTGGCAAGTCTTCTTATGATGTTGCTAGTATGAAATCCACTTGAACCCTTTCAAGTGTGTTTTTTGTGTCCCAACGGGCCATCTCCTAGGGTTCATCGTGTCACACAAAGGAATGATCGCTGACCCCCTGAATGTCCAAACAAATTTCCCTCTAATGTCACCCCTTTGAGTGACGTTGGTACAACTTGTATTATAGTCTTTTCATTTTTTGTTTTACACATTTTTCAAGAGTGAGTCTTATGTATCATTTCCCCTCATTGCTCCATACGGATCCTACCTCGGACCGGTATGTGGGATTCACTGATGGAGCAAGCAGATGGTCTCCGAACCTCACCTTGGCTCCATGGGTCATCTACTCCCCATCGTACGAGTTGATCCATATCAATTGAATATGCATGGGCATTGCGACCAACAACCAAGCTGAATATGATGGTGTCAATGGCCTCTTGGCTGCTCCTCTCCAGTTAGGAATTCACCATCTCGATGTCTTCTTAGACCCCCATCTGCTTGTTTCTTAGTTGAACAACTACTATCGGGTGCATGATCCCTGCCTCTTTAGAAAATTCTTGTGCACTAAACAGATGGTTAGAGAATTTGAATCCATCACATTCACACATGTTCCCAAAAACCTCAGTAGTGTCGTAGAAAAAATGGCTAATGATATTCTAAATTGGCACATTCATAATGGCATATAGGAAACATACAACCATAAAATCATGCATAATCATATCCAAAAATACACACACAAGTGTAATAATACATCATGTAGGAATTTTCATTTCACATCATCATAAAAAGGCTCACATAATAAAACCATAAAAGTGCATCCATGTGTGTCAAATATATATATATATAGATAGATAGATAGATAAGTCGCATGTCCAAAATATGTCCAGTTCAAAATGATAAGCCACATATGCTTTCTCAGCTGAATATACATAGCAACACAAAAGCTCTTAAGTGCACCAACGCACTAGGGACAGCCCCACTAGGCTACTAATCTAACTCAGACTCATCATTTGACTCGGTATCATCATCTTCCTCAGAAGACTCATCCTCTATAGGAATATCTCCTCTCGCCGCCCGATGAATGTGCTCACAGGCCATAGCCATCCTCCTCATCATAGAAGTCCACTCTGGAGGAAAGCTATGAATATATGCAATCACGTCATTGCTTAGATGCTTCCAACCATCATCAGAGACCCTAGCCGTAAGCCGCTCCAGATGTGGTAGCAGTCCATCCATCTCCTGACATCACCTGCAAGGGTTCCTAGTAGGAACTACCGTAGGAGCTATACCAACCACCTGTCTCAGATGACTGGGCGATGGGTAGGGACCAATATCTGCATAAAAAAACAAGGACACCATCAGCCCACACATATCAACATACAACTATCAACTAGCTCAACTACGCTATTTATAAATATGAACCTAAAAACATCACACATACATACCAGCTGGTCCCCACGCCTGGTTGGGAGGTCGGGGCATCTTGGGGTCCCCATGATAGTTTATACCCACATACAGGTACTTCTAAATCACCACTAGAATCTAATCCCATTTCTCTAATAGCTCCTCAGTACAGAAGTGGCCCACTCTATCGCCACCCTCTCGTATCATCATCTGGCACCACCGGTACATCCGCGGCTCCCGTGGACCACTATCCTGCATAGCTTGGTGTTATAGCGGATTTCACCACTTCAGGTGAATCACACTTTGTATGGCCTTCCCCTGTCATCCTACTGACTTCTTAAACCCCATGGACCACTTTTTTTCCTTTGATGTTTCCCTGATCATCCCTAAAAATAGATGAAAAATGATACACGTGACTTTTTAACCTATAAGCGCATATATACGCAGGTTTGACCACTAAAACCGCATACATTGGGATGTGTGCATAATCCAAATCCTTTTGGAGTTTTCCTTGACATGGATCCGACTCATTTGACTCCTGGCCTTCCATATTCCTTGATATCACTCGGATTCGACCTTTCATTATCCCTTTGAAAGCTATATAAGGAACCCCTTGGTACATTGAAGACAATAAGAGAGAATTGAGAGCAAAGAAACTATAGTCCATTGTTGGTGGAACTTATGCTTGAGTCTGCATCCCTTTGTCCCTTGGAGCACTTTTGTGTTCTTCCCAAGCTTTCCTTTTGCTTGTGAGCTTGCTATCGAGAGATGGAGGATTGAAGTGGTGGAGGCCCAAGTGGGGGATTCAGTTTCTCTAGTTCGCAAACGTGCCGACAGAGGTTGTATCTTGTAATATCTGATTTATATTAATAGAAATATATTTTCCTGTCCAATAATGTGTGTTTGAATGAATATTTTATCCATGGGATTATGTCAAATGCTTGTACATTATTGATTATATATGCTAGAATAGATCTAACACCATGATATATAGAATGCTTGTATTGTTTAGTTGTTGTTGAGGAAGTAATCTATCAATTCAAGCTGAAGACTGGAAAGCTCAATGGGGATCTACTTCAACCGTCTGGAATAAGGTACGAGGTCTGATCCTTTAGTGTTAGACATTTAATTTCTATTGCATATTGGAAAGGATTGATTTCTGGAGTCAAGCTGTCTATTGTGGTACCCCAAGCCATAGGAATTTCTCTCCGTAATAGAATTGGCGACTCCACTGGGGAGTTCCTAGTAGTTGTCCTTTGGGGGTTGTTTTCTCGACACTCAATGAATTTGAATTGCTATTTATCTCTTGTTTCTGTGTCGGGTATGGGGGCATGTATTCCTGGTAGATTCTGATTGGTGTGAATTTTGTCTCAGCTTGTCTGTTTGACTTGATTTTATGCACCTTTCTTCCTGTACATGAGTTTTTAACTCACGGTTGTGTATACACGTGGATTCCTCTACGATTTCCGCGTATACACGCGGGTTTACTCCGAACAGTCACGTATACCCTTGCTTTTGCCTTTTTGTGGAAGATAATTGGTTGCTGGGTGAATTCTGATATTTGCTGAGTCTCCTTTGGCACTTCCTGAGTATGTTTAGACCTCTGTTTCTGACCAGAAACGTTTTTTTTAAGCCTAATTTTTTTTTTTAAGAATGTTCTTGTCATGGCATTTTCGATTTTTTGTTTGATATTAGTGCATTAGATTTCTTTTACCTTAGTGATTTGCTTGAGTGTCGTTTGGGTGTGCTTGCAGATTCTAGGGGTCGTAGAATCATTCTTTTGCTTTTTGCATCTCTTTCATTTTCAAAAAATCCAAAAACATTTGCTTATCATCATGCATTGCATTTTGCACTTTGCATTGTACTTGCACTAGATTGCTTTGGAGTACTAGTTAGGACTTCATATAGGAAAATTTGCATTCATCATTTGAAGAAAAATTGTGCATTTCACGTAGTAGCATACCCTGTTTTCATGGACACAATGCATTTGCATTGATTATTTGGTGTGCATTTTACTTCATGTTGCGTCATAACACCATTAGTTGCACGATCATATCCCTTTTTTGTGTAATAAAGCCAACTAAAATCAACGCTAAATTAAAATGAATTACACTCTTTTCTTTTCTAGGGTGCACCAACAAGCTTAGGTTTTAGGATCTTGGAATAGTTCATTGTAAGTCAATTCTCCAAGATCACTAAACAACAACATCTAGGTGTCTGTCCAGGTGAGTGTGTGAAATCCTTGGTATAACTAGTGTTTCTCAGGATCCTCCTCTCAAAAGGGAGTTAAGCACGAGGTAGTGTGAGCGGTTATTGATTGGGATGATCCCTAGTCATAACTGAGTAGCACCGGATACATTTCCAGGATTGTATTCGTATCTGGGGGCTCTTTCGAGAGTTTCGAGCTTTGCTACCCTGCCCATACGGTCAATCCCGCCTGCGACTGTCTGCCTGAGCATTGATTATATTGAGGTGACCTTAGTGGCCTTACCTAGGATATCGAGGGGGTACTTTGTAGGGGTTATTCTGCAGGTGTCCCGGCTAGGTTGGGGTCAGACAGCACAGTCGCTTTACGCGTTGAAGCTGAGGGCCACAATAATTGGTTACGTACCTCTGCTTGTTGTGTATGGGAGTCTTAAGCCTCTCCTTGGTGAGACATACCTACTTCATTCAGGAGCTCACTTATCCAGCCCTTGTTTGCTTGCATTTGGCTTTATATTTTATTAGTGATTGCTCTGTGCACGATAGTTGGCCTAGGGTTTACGTAAATAGAGAGTCTTTGCTATTTTTTGAGTCATTGTGGATTCAAGTGCGGTTCCTCGCCGTTCTCGTCGTTTAGCAGGAATTCTGCCTTTTACTTCTCCTCCTCCTTTGGGATAGAGACCTAGACAGTCCAGGCGGACTATGTCACACATTGATTCACACACCATGGGAGACTGTTTAGAGGATATTCCTGAACCACCTTGTCCCATTCATGTAGACGATGGGGAATTTACTCCTACTTATGATCCTTCACCCGACTTGGATGAGTTAGGTCCTGTGATTTATGAGATAGGAACCTTGCACGATAGACCTACTCACTCTAGGGTTGATTCCCCATTGATGCATTACTGGTATGGAATTCCAGAGGATGTCGAGACTCATTTTGAACCTACCAGCACTAGCTACGGTAGTTATGCTACGTCTGGTTTCCCTACACAGGATTTGGCATTTCATGTCGAATCCGACTTTGAGCCTAACACTATGCCTAGGGGCACTCTCATTCCTTACCATGCGGAGAAGTTTGGGAGCACTAGTCACATTGCACCTTCCGTCCCAGTGGTGGAAGCTACATCGTATATCCCTCCTAGGTCTAGGGTTAGCGATCTGATTAGGATACCAGATCCGAGACGAGTGACGATAGGCGGTAGCACGTATATTATTACTCAGATTCCTTCGTCCTCTGTCCCTAGTTCTTCAAATGTACATCCTCCACCTTATTCACGTGGTCCTTCGAGCCGGTATATGGCTACGAGTCAGGTCCCTACTGCAGTTACTAGACTGATTGTGTCTCAATTTTACATACCACCTGTTGCTTTGGCAGGCTATGTTCATACTTCTAGAGGTCATCTTGCTACTTTCGGGGTGTATATCCCTACTTTTGGTATGTATATCCCTACTTCCATAGCATATATTCCTACCTACGGAGTGTCTCATGGAGCATCGCATGCGATGACCTATGGACCTTATTATGGGACGCAGTATGGACAGGTTTCTTCACCTTATGGAGGTGGGTATCAACAACCTGCTTACTCTCCTAATTACGGCTTTGTAGCTCCTACTAGTCAAGGTCCACCGTACTATGGTGTTTCCACACCATCCTATACGGGTCAGACGGGAGGAGGACACTATGGCCAAGGCCACGGTGGTAATCAACCCTATATGAACTAGGGAGCAGTCCATTGACCTCATCATCCTAGGATCCCTTTCCTCGCGACACTCAATCTTCCTGAATTATCAAGATTGACAAACGATCCTGTGGCTCATGACCCAGCTTGGCCGGCTGTCCCTACCAAACTTCCTTCGGACATACCTAAGTTCGAAGGCAAACCAGGAGAGGATCTGAGTGAACAGGTTACTACGTTTCACCTATGGTGCTCTTTGAATTCATTGCATCAGGACTCAGTCCATTTGAGACTATTTCAACGCACCCTCACAGGTCCTGCTGTGAAATGGTATATAGAGTTACCTAGGGGTGTTTTCACTTTGTTCGACGACCTTGCGATGAATTTTCTTAATCACTTCCAGCTACCAGTACGCTATGACGTTGGTACTAAACTCTTGTCAACATTTTGGCAAGATAAATCCACACATAATTCTGATCATATTCAAGAGTGGCGTAGACGGAAGAGGTTAATTAATTCTTTTATACCGGTAGAATTCCTCCTCGAGTGGTCCCTCAAGTCGTTATTGCCATATATAGCGAAGGATGTTTCCACATCCGGAGTGCAGAATGAGGAATAAGCAATTTTTAGGGTGTAGGAACTGGACTTGATCTATGCTCAGTCCGGTTTGTTGTATGAGATTATTCCCAATGCTCCTTATTCCAGTTTCGATCCCAAAGTCAAACCTGGACCACATGCCGATGGCATTGTGGGTTGTGCAAGTGCGAAACCTGCAAATTCGGTTGCAAAACAAGTTAGTCAATTGTCACTCAACCAATCTGCTTTGGGACAAGCTACAGCTTCGTCTCAACCCGCCAAAACGACAAGTGTACTCTCTGTGCAATCGTCAGACTAGAAGGGTAACCAGTAACCCGGACGGAATAGAAAAAAGGGGAAAAATAATAATTGAAAGGGTGGGAATAAGAATGAGAATGCTAACAATAATAACAAGAACGGTAGAAATGCTAGGGGGACAAGCAAGCGAAATGTAAGGTTAAGTTCCCTTGCAAGTTATGTAAGGATGATCACCTCACTTACTTGTGCCCTCGGATTGAAGAAGCTTTGAGATTCTTGGCACAGGGCCCATCTATGCTAACTAACCCTTTACCACAAAATCAAAATATGAACTCGAAGTCCCATGACCAGTCTAGTGATGATGATCCACCGGAGGGTAGTGATCATGGGTGCATTAACATGGTCCATGCTGCAAAAGTTGTGACTCATGCGAAAGATTATAGTTCGTCACAACCCATCCCAGGCAAAGAGCTTGATCCACCAAGGTCCCCTTTGCTCATTGAGAAACCTACGGATAAACTTGAGGCTGCACCTCGCATTCCTAAGGGAGTCCTTAAGCATTTAGGGCATAATCCAAATGCCTGAGCTGCCCAGAATTATTTAGTTGTCGAGGATTTGGGCCATACTCCTTGTGCGATGTCTGCATTGGAAGTGCTTTAGAGTTGTCCTTCGCAAATGAAGGCGTTGCTTTCTACCCTTGGTGTGAACGATGATGATTCTTCCTCTATGATCAAATTTGAAACCGCAGGATTCTAGACTCACTTTCCCTACTATGTGTCTCTTTTGGTGCACATAGAATGTCTTAATATAACTGTCAAGCACATTGTGATTGATGAGGGCGCTGCTGCGTCTGTGATATCTTTGGCCTGTTGGAAGGGTCTAGGTTCTCCTGAGCTGTCTAAATCAGTGACTATGTTAACAGTGTTCGATGGGATATCTTTTAGGCCACATAGCATCCTTCCTTCCCTTAAAGTCCATTTGGGGGGAAAGACCATTGCGATAGAGGTTGAGGTGGTTGATGTGCCCCTTGACTACAATATCTTGCTGGGTAGAAACTGGATGTATAGTATGCAAGCCGTTTCTTCTTCCTTGTTCCGCGTTGTATGCTTTCCACATAATAGGAAGATCGTAACGATTGATCAAATGACATTCAATAATATGTCTATTACCGCATCTTCAGGAGCTTCGATCCCAATCGTTGAGCACTCTTAGCCAGCAACTGGGAGTGTGGGTGTAGGCATGTATCCATCCCTCATGGGAAGCTTTAGTTGTCCTGCACTGATCCTCATGATAGGATCTAGTTCTGATGAGGCTTTGACATCTACGATATCGGTGTATTTTCACACAACCCATATGGAAGATCCTTGGATTCTTCCTACACCGAGTACTTTGAGTGAGCCTGTCGATATGAGCGTACCGACGCCTGCAACCATGATAGCTTATCAAGCTAATCTCAAGAATGTTGTAGAGCTGAGTCCTTCCTCTTCGTGGACGGAGGAGGAGGACCCTTATGTGCTACCGACATGGACAGTACAGTCTTCTCATGCCCATGACTACCTTGATATGGTTTTCCCTTCGGATGACACGATTATTGAGGATATGTCGAGAGTTGAGCCACCATGGTAGGAACTTCATCATAGATCGTACTTTCTTCCAGTGCTTGACCGTTTGGAGCATGAGGATTTTAGGGCGGTTCTTAGTCAGAGATTTGGTAGTCCTGTGGTTCCATTAAGCTCTCCTGGTCCGATGTCTGATGGAAACATGGCAAACATATCTTCAACAATTCCTATCAACATCTCTTGCGATCCTGGCATGATTGAGAATGTCTATATTCGGGCGGAATGTTCCCATGCTGAGATTCTGGAATATACCGAGCTATTCAAGGAATTCCATGATATTTTTGCTTGGTATTATGACGAGATGCCAGGTATTAACCCTCATATATTTGAGCATGAGATTAAGACTTACCCCAACGCTAAGCCTGTTCGACAACGTTTACGTGCGGTGAATCCTAGGCAAGCTCCCGCCATTAAGGCAGAGATAGAGAAGCTGTTGAAAGCTGGTTTCATATATCCCGTTCCCTTAACGGAGTGGGTTTCAAATGCCATTCTGGTGGATAAGAAACAGGGAGCAATCCACATATGCACTGATTTCTGCGATTTGAATCGTGCTTGTCCTAAGGAAAACTTCCCCACACCATTTATAGATCATATTTTGGATGAGTGTGCGGGTAGCGAGGTGTTCTCCTTCATGGACGACTTTTCTGGATATAATCAGATACAGATTAAACCTGAGGACCAACATAAGACTGCGTTTATTTGTCCTTGGGGAACATTTGCATATTGTAAAATGCCTTTCAGCCTTAAAAACACCGGAGCTACATTTCAGCGAGCAATGACCTTGATTTTCCACGATCTCAAGTCCATTATTGAAGTATTTTTGGATGACCTCGCTGCTCATTCTTGTATGAGAATGCGTCATCCCTATCACTTGAGATTGGTATTCAAAAGATGCCAACACTATTTAGTTAGATTAAATCCTCATAAGTGCATCTTTTGTGTGAATTCAGGTCATTTGTTAGGATTCATCGTTTCGAAAGAGGGTATAAGAGTCGACCCTTTAAAGGTTGAGGCAATACTTCAGTTGTCTCCCCCGAAAAATATTCATCATCTTCAGTGTTTGCAAGGCATGGCAAACTTCTTACGAAGATTTGTTGTCAACTTTTCCAATTTGACTAGAGGCTTCATGCGTCTCTTGAAGAAGGATACTCCCTTTTATTGGGATGAGCGAGCCCAGGAGTCCTTCGATGCACTCAAGCGAGCCCTAGCATCGTCCCCGGTGATTAGTCCTTGAGATTATAGCCTTTATTTTCTATTATATGTGGCCGCATCCTTAGAGACGATTGGTATGGTTTTGGTTCAAGAGGATGAGGAGCTCCAAGAGCATGTCATATATTATCTGAGCTGAAACCTTATTGACGTAGAGATTCATTATTCTCATGTCAAGAAGCTTGCTTTAGCTACTGTACATGCGGTTCAGCGGTTGAGACATTATATTCTCCTTCGCTAGACCTTGGTTGTGGCCCATGTCAATCCGTTTCAATTTGTCCTCGCCCAAAGGATGATTGGGGGAAAGTATAATAAATGGATTGTCATTCTACAACAATTCGATATCGAGTTTGTTTCGGCAAAATTGAAGAAGTCTTTAATTTTTGCAGAGCTTATATCGGATTTCTCAAGCGAGGCCGAGGAGTTGGTTTGTGAATATACGTTTGTCGATGAACACATCTTCTTAATATCAACGTTAGACCCATGGTATGGGGATATCATAATATATTTACAAACACTGAAGACCCCTACTCACCTCTTGCGAGATGGACGACGACGATTACGTCACGTCTCTAAGATCTACCTCATAGTGGACAATACTTTGTACCGCCATGGGGTAGATTCCATTTTACAACATTGTTTAACTCATGAGGAGGCTGAGGTAGTGCTGAATGATTGCAATGGAGGGGCATGTGGTGGTCATTTATCTGGGATTTCTACAGCTCAAAATATTTTGAGAGCGAGTTATTTCTAGCCGTCGATCTTTAAGGATTGTATTGATGCGGTCAAGAGGTGCCACCCTTTCCAGGTGTTCACACGGAATATGCGCTCGAAACCTGCCCTGTTACATCCCATTATCACCATCAGTCGCTTCACCAAGTGGGGGCTCAATTTTATGGATTACAACCCAGCTTCAGCTGGGGGGCACCATCATATTATAGTGGTTGTTGATTATTTCATGAAATGGGCTGAGGCTATGCCTACAGTAAAATCTGACGTTGAGACAGCCACTCACTTTGTGTTGAACCAAATTATTACTCGGTTTGGGATTTCGAAAGAGCTTGTCACCGACCATGGCTCACACTTTCATAACCGTATGATGGAAGAGTTGGAATCCAAGTTAGGGTATAAGAAAGAACATTCATCTTCTTACTACCCCCACGCGAATGGATAGGTAGAGGCAGTGAATAAATCACTCAAATCCATTCTCCAATGAACCATCACACAAAGCAAGATGAATTGGCACATTATGTTATATCCTACTTTGTGGGCATATCGAACCGCGGTTAAGATTGCCACTGGTTTTTCTCCATATCAACTTGTACATGGAGTGGAGTCGATATTGCTGGTTGAATGCGAGATTTCTTCATTGAAGCTAGCTGTGGAACTCTTACCGTACACTTCACCTTTGGAGGAGCATTTGGTTCACCTTGAGCAACTTTATGAGCAGCGTCGGGATGCCTTGGTGGTTCTAAAGGTTAATAAACGTCGCGTTAAGGTCGAGTACGATAAGTCTGTCCATCCAAGAGTTTTTAGAGAAGGAGACTTGGTCCTTTTGTGGGATCAACCGAAAGAACCCTTGGGGGTAGGGAAATTCAATCCTATGTGGCGTGGTCCTTACGTGGTCAAGCGTTTGTTAGAGAAGGGTGCATATGAGTTAGTGGATTACAAAGGAACAGCTTTGGCGGAGCCTAGAAATGGGCTCTATCTCAAAAAATACTATGCATGATCTTTAGCCAAGCCTGCTTGTTGTATATTATTGTACAACTTTGCATAGTTAGGTATTTTTCTTATCATGATTGGGTTTGTGATTAGTTTCTGTTTATTTTGGTAGATGTCAATGGAATCTTCCACCTACATAGGATTCACGGATGGTGCAAGCCATCACACTCAACACTCAACCTCTGCTGCTTGGGTGATTTATACTCCTATGGGTCAGGTACTGTCTTCAGGAGGTGTATGTCTATGGACATCTTCCAACAATGTTGCTGAATATAGTGTCGTTATTGAGCTTCTACGGGATGTTGTTATAGCGGATTTCACCACTCCAGGTGAATCACAGTTTGTATGGCCTTCCCCTGTCCCGCTGTAGACTCATTAGACCCTATGGACCACTTTTTGTCCTTTGATGTTTCCTTGATCATCCCTAAAAACATATGAAAAATGATATACGCGGATTTTAAACCTATAAGCACGTACATACGTGGGTTTGACCCATATAACCGCGTACATCGGGATGTGTGCATAATCCAAATCATTTTGGAGTTTTCCTTGACATGGATCTGACTCATTTAACTCCTGGCCTTCCCTATGCCTTGGGATCACTTGGATTCGACCTTTCATTACCCCTTTGAAAAGCTATATAAGGAACCCCTTTGTACATTAAAGGCATAAGAGATAATTGAGAGCAAAGAAACTATAGTCCATTGTTGGCGGAACTTATGCTTGAGTCTACATCCCTTTGTCCCTTGCAGCACTTTTGTGTTCTTCCCAAGCTTGCCTTTTGCTTGTGAGCTTGCTATCGAGAGATGGAGGATTGAAGTGGTGGAGGCCGAAGTGGGGGATTCAGTTTCTCTGGTTCACAGACGTGCCGACTGAGGTTTATCTTGTAATCTCTAATTTATATTAATAGAAATATCTTTTCCTGTCCAATAATATGTGTTTGAATGAATATTTTATCCATGGGATTATGTCAAATGCTTATACATTATTGATTATATATGCTAGAATAGATCTAACACCATGATATATAGAATGCTTGTATTGTTTGCTTGTTGTTGAGGAAGTAATCTATCAATTCAAGTTGAATATTGGAAAGCTCAATGGGGATCTACTTCAACCGTCCGGAATAAGGTATGAGGTCTGATCCTTTAGTGTTAGACATTTAATTTCTATTGCATATTGGAAAGGATTGATTTCTGGAGTCAAGATGTCTGTTGTGGTACCCCAAGCCATAGGAATTTCTCTTCGTAACAGAATTGGTAAATCCGCTGGGGAGTTCCTAGGAGTTTTCCTTTGGGGGTTGATTTCTCGGCATTCAATGTATTTGAATTTCTCTTTCTCTCTTGTTTCTGTGTCGGGTATGGGGGCATGTATGCTTGGTAGAGTCTTATTGGTGTGAATTTTGTCTCAACCTGTCTATTTGCCTTGGTTTTATGCACCTTTTCTTCCTGTACGTGGGTTTTTGACTTACAGTCGCGTATACACGCGGTTTCCTCTGCGATTTCCGCGTATACACGCGGGTTTACTACGAACAGTCGTGTATGCCCTTGATTTTGCCTTTTTGTGGAAGATAATTGGTTGTTGGGTGAATTCTGATATCTACTGAGTCTCCTTTGGCACTGCCTGAGTTTGTTTAGACCTTTGCTTCTGACCAGAAACGTTTTTTTTAGGCTAATTTTTTTTTTTAAGAAGGTTCTTGTCATGGCATTTTCGATTTTTTGTTTGAGATTAGTGCATTAGAGTTCTTTTACCTTAGTCCTTTGCTTGAATGTTGTTTATGTGTGCTTGCAGAGTCTGGGGGTTGTAGAATCATTCTTTTTCTTTTTGCATCTCTTTTATTTTCAAAAAATCCAAAAACATTTGCTTATCATCATGCATTGCATTTTGCATTTTCAATTGTACTTGCACTAGATCTAGATTTGCTTGGGAGTACTAGTTAGGACTTCATATAGGAAAAATTGCATTAATCATTTGAAGAAGAATTGTGCATTTCACATAGTAGCATACCCTGTTTTCATGGACACAATGCATTTGCATTGATTGTTAGGTGTGCATTTTACTTCTTGTTGCGTCATAACACCATTAGTTACACGACCATATCCTATTTTTGAGTAACAAAGCCAACTAAAATCAACACTAAATTAAAATGAATTACACTCTTTTCTTTTCTAGGGTGCACCAACAAGCTTAGGTTTTAGGATCTTGGAATAGTTCATTGTAAGTCAATTCTCCAAGATCACTAAACAACAACATCTAGGTGTCTGTCCAGGTGAGTGTGTGAAATCCTTGTTATAACCAGTGTTTCTCAGGATCCTCCTCTCAAAAGGGAGTTAAGCACGAGGCAATATGAGTGGTTATTGATTAGGATGACCCCTAGTCATAACTGAGTAGCACTAGATATATTTCCAGGATTGTATTCGTATCTGGGGGCTCTTTCAAGAGTTTCAGGCTTTGCTACCCTGCCCATACGGTCAATCCCTCCTGTGACTGTCCACCTGAGCATTGATTATATTGAGGTCACCTTAGTGGCCTTACCTAGGATATCAATGGGGTACTTGTAGAGGTTATTCTGCAGGTGTCCCGACCAGGTTGGGGTCAGACAGCACAGTCACTTTACGCGTTGAAGTTGAGGGCCACAATAATTGGTTGCATACCTCCGCTTGTTGTGTATGGGAGTCTCAAGCCTCTCCTAGGCGAGACATACCTACTTCATTTGGGAGCTCACTTATCCAAACCTTGTTTGCTTGCATTTGGCTTTAGATTTTATTAGTGATTGCTCTGTGCATGATAGTTGGCCTAGGGTTTACATAAATAGAGAGTCTTTGCTATTTTTTGAGTCATTATGGATTCGAGTGAGGTTCCGTGCCGTTCTCATCGTTTAGCAAGACTTCTGCCTTCTACTTCTCCTCCTCCTTTTGGAGAGGGACCTAGACAGTCCAGGTGGACTATGTCACACATTGATTCACACACCATGGGAGACTGTTTAGAGGATATTCCTGAACCACCTCCTCCCATTCGTGTGGACAATGGGGAATTTACTCCTACTTACGATCCTTCACCCGACTTAGCTGAGTTAGGTCCTGTGATTTTTGAGATAGGAGCCATGCATGATAGACCTACTCACTCTAGGGCTGATTCCCCTTTGACGTGTTACCGGTATGGCATGCCGGAGGACGCCGAGACTCATTTTGAACCCGCCACTACTAGCTATGGTAGTTATGGTATGGCTGGTTTTCCTATGCATGATTTGACATTTCATGTCGAATCTGAATTTGATCCTAACACTATTCCTGAGGGCACTCTCATTCCTTACCATGCGGAGAGGTTTGGGAGCACTAGTCAAATTGCACCTTCCGTCCCAGTGGTGGAAGCTACATCATATATCCCTCCTAGGTCTAGAGTTAGCGATCCTATTAGGATACCAGATCCGAGACGAGTGATGATAGGTGGTAGTACATATATTATTACTCAAATTCCTTCGTCCTTGGCCCCTAGTTCTTCAAATGTACATCCTCCACCTTATTCACGTGGTCCTTCGAGCCGGTATATGGCTACGAGTCAGGTCCTTACTGTAGTTACTAAACCGATTGTGTCTCAAGTTTACATACCACCTGTTGCTTCGGGAGGTTATGTTCATGCTTCTAGAGGTTAGATTACTACTTAAGCGGCATATATCCCTACTTCCGGTATGTATGTTCCTACTTCTGGAGTGTATCTTCCTACCTACGGAGTGTCTCATGGGGCATCGCATGCGATGACCTATGGACCCTATTATGGGACGTAGTATGGATAGGGTTCTTCACCTTATGGAGGTCGGTATCAACAACCTGCTTACTCTCAAGGTCAAGGTCCACCTCAGTATGGTGCTTCCATGCCACCCTATATGGGTCATACGAGAGGAGGACACTATGGCAAAGGCCATGGTGGTAACCAAACCTATATGAATCAGGGAGCATTCCATTGACCTCATCATCCTAGGCTCCCTTTCCTCGCAGTGCTTAATCTTCCTAACTTATCAATACTTACGAACGATCCTATGGCTCATGACCTGGCTTGGCCGGCTGTCCCTACCAATATTCTTTCGGACATACCTAAGTTCGAAGGCAAACCGGGAGAGGATCCGAGCGAACACGTTACTATGTTTCACCTATGGTGCTCTTCAAATTCATTACATCAGGACTCAATCCATTTGAGACTATTTCAATGCACCCTCACAGGGCCTGCTATGAAATGGTATATAGAGTTACCTAGGGGTGCTTTTACTTTTTTCGACGACCTTGCGATGAATTTTCTTAATCACTTCCAACTACCAGTGTGCTATGACGTTGGTACTGAACTCTTGTCAACATTTTGACAAGATAAAGCCACCCATATTTCTGATCATATTCAAGAGTGGTGTAGATGGAAGAGATTAATTAAAGCCTTTATACCACTGGAGTTCCTCCTTGAGTGGTTCCTCAAGTCATTATTGCCATATATAGCGAAGGATATTTCCACATCTAGAGTGCAGAATGAGGAACAAGCGATTTTTAGGGTGCAGGAACTGGACTTGATCTACGCTCAGTCTGCTTTGTTGTATGATATTATTCCCAATGCTCCTCATTCCAGTTTCGATCCCAAAGTCAAACCTGGACCACATGCCAATAGCATTGTGGGTTGTGCAAGTGCGAAACCTGCAGATTCGGTTGCAAAACAAGTTGGTCAGTTGTCAATCAACCAATCTACTTCGAGACAAGCTACGGCTTCATCTCAACCCGCCCAAATGGTGAATGTACTTTCTATGCAATTGTCGGACCAGAAGGGTAACCAGCAGCCCAGACGGAATAGAAAAAAGGGTAAAAATAATAATCGAAGGGTGGGAATAAGAATGAGAATGCTAACAATAATGAAAAGAACGGTATAAATGATGGGGGGGACAAGCAATCTAAATGTAAGGTTAAGTTCCCTTGCAATTTATGTAAGGATGATCACCTCACTTACTTGTGCCCTTGGATTGAAGAAGCTTTGAGATTCTTAGCACAGGGCCCAGCTGTGTTAACAAACCCTTTACCGCATAACCAGAATATGAACTTGAAGTCCCATGACCAGTCTAGTGATGATGATCCACTGAAAGGTAGTGGTCGTGGGTGCATTAACATGGTCAGTGCTGCCAAGGGTGTGACTCATGCAAAATATTATAGTTCGTCACAACCCAGCCCAGGAAAATAGCTTGATCCACCAGGAAACCCTTTGCGCATTGAGAAACCTGCAGATAAACTTGAGGCTGCACCTCGCATTCCTAAGGGAGTCCTTAAGCATTCAGGGCATAATCCAAATTCCTGAGCCACCCAAAATTATTCAGTTATCGAGGATTTGGGCCACACTCCTTGTGCGATGTCTACATTAGAAGTGCTTCAGAGTTGTCCTTTGCAAAGGAAGGCGTTGCTTTCTGCCCTTGGTGTGAACGAAGATGATTCTTCCTTGGTAATCAAATTTGAAACCGCAAGACTGCAGCCTCGCCTGCCCTACTATGTGTCTCTTTTGGTGCACATAGAATGTCTTGGTATGACCGTCAAGCGCACTGTGATTGACGAGGGCGCTGCTACTTCTGTGTTGTCTTTGTCCTGTTGGAAGGGTTTGGGTTCTCCTGAGCTGTCTAAATCAGTGACTATGTTAACTGCGTTTGATGGGAGATCTTTTAGGATGCACGGTATCCTTCCTTCCCTTAAAGTCCGTTTGGGGGGGAAGACCTTTGTGATAGAAGTTGAGGTGGTTGATGTGCCCCTTGACTACAATCTCTTGCTGGGTAGGAACTGGATGTATAGTATGCAAGCCGTTGCTTCTTCCTTGTTCTGCATTGTATGCTTTCCACATAATGGGAAGATTGTAACGATTGATCAAATGGCGTTCAAGAATCTGTCTGTTACCACATCTTTGAGAGCTTCGATCCTGATTGTTGAGAACTATTAGCCGGCAACTGGGAGTGTGGGTGTAGGCATGTATCCATCCCTCATGGGAAGCTTTAGTTGTCCTGCACCGATCCTCATGATAGGATCTTGTTCTGATGAGGATTCGACATCTACAACCTTGGTATCTTTTCGCATGACCCATATGGAATATCCTTGGATTCTTCCCACACCAAGTACTTCGAGTGAGCTTGTTGAGATGAGTGTACCGTTGCCTATAGCTATGATAGCTTATCAAGCTAATCTCAAGAGTGTTGCAGAGCCTAGTCCTTCCTCTTCGCGGATGGAGGAGGAGGACACTTATGTGCTGCAAGCATGGGTAGTACAGTCTTCTCATGCCCATGACTACCTTGATACGGTTTTCCCTTCGGATGAAGCGATTATTGAGGCTATGTTGGGAGTTGAGCCACCATGGGAGGAACTTCATCATAGATCATACTTTCTTCCAGAGCTCGACCGTTTGGAGCATGAGGATTTTAGAGCGGTTCTTAGTCAGAAATTCGGTATTCCTGTGGTTCCATTAAGCTCTCCTGGTCCGATGGCTGATGGAAACATGGTGAACATATCTTCAACGATTCCTATCAACATATCTCACAATCCTGGCATGATAGAGAATGTCTATATTGGGGCAGAATGTTCCCATGCTGAGATTCTAGAATATACCGAGCTATTCAAGGAACTCTGTGATATGTTTGCTTGGTCTTATGACGAGATGCTAGGTATTGACCCTCGAATTGCTGAACATGAGATTAAGACTTACCCCAACGCTAAGCCTGTTCGACAACTTTTACACGTCGTGAATCCTAGGAAAGCACCCACCATTAAGGCAGAGATAGAGAAGCTGTTGAAAGTCGGTTTCATCTATCCTGTTCCCTTGACGAAGTGGGTTTCAAACCTTGTTCCGGTGGATAAGAAGCAGGGAGCGATCCGCATATGCATTGATTTCCGTGATTTAAATCGTTCGTGTCCTAAGGATAACTTCCCCACATCATTTATTGATCATATTTTGGATGAGTGTGTGGGTAGCGAGGTGTTCTCCTTCATGGATGGATTTTTCGGGTATAATCAGATCCAGATTAAACCTGAGGACCAACACAAGACTGCATTTATTTTTCCTCGGGGAACATTTGCATATCGAAAAATTCCTTTCGGCCTTAAAACGCCAAATCTACATTTCAGCGGGCGATGACCTTGATCTTCCACGATCTCAAGTCTATTATTGAAGTATTTTTGGATGACCTCGTTGCTCATTCTCGTATGAGAATGCGCCATCCCTATCACTTGAGATTGGTATTCGAAAGATGCCGGCACTATTCAGTTAGATTAAACCCTCATAAGTGCATCTTTTGCGTGAAGTCAGGTCGTTTGTTAGGATTCATCGTTTCGAAAGAGGGTATAAGAGTCGACCCTTTCAAGGTTGAGGCAATACTTCAGTTGTCTCCCCCGAAGAATATTTGTCATCTTCAGTGTTTACAAGGCATGGAAAACTTCTTACGAAGATTTGTTGTCAACTTTGCCAATTTGACTAGAGGCTTCATGTGTCTCTTGAAGAAGGATACTCCCTTTGAATGGGATGAGCGAGCCCAGGAGTCCTTCGATGCACTCAAGCGAGCCCTAGCATTGGCCCTGGTGATTAGTCCTCCGGATTATAGCCGTGATTTCGTATTATATGTGGTTGCGTCTTTACATACGATTGGTATGGTTTTGGTTCAAGAGGACGAGGAGCTCCAAGAGCATGTCATATATTATCTAAGTTGAAACCTTATTGACGCAGAGATTCATTATTCTCATGTTGAGAAGCTTTCTTTAGCTACCGTACATGTGGTTCAGAATTTGAGACATTATATTCTCCTTCGCCAGACCTTGGTTGTGGCCCATGTCAATCCGTTTCAATTTATCCTCACCCATAGGATGACTGGGGGAAAATATAATAAATGGATTGTCATTCTACAAGAGTTTGATCTCGAATTTGTTTCGGCAAAATAAAAGAAATCTTTAATCTTTGTAGAGCTTATATCGGATTTTTCGAGCGAGGCCGAGGAGTTGGTTTGTGAAGATATGTTTTTCGATGAACATATATTCTTAATCTCAACATTAGACCCATGGTACGGGGATATCATAGTATATCTACAAACACAAAAGACCCCTACTCACCTCTTGCGAGATGAACAATGAATATTATGTCACGTCTCTAAGAACTACCTCATAGTGGACAATACTTTGTACCACCATGGAGTAGATTCCATTTTACGACGTTGTTTAGCTCATGACGAGGCTGAGGTTTTGCTAAATGATTGCCACGGAGGGGTGTGTGGTGGTCATTTATCTGGTATTTCTACAGCTCGAAAGATTTTGAGAGTAGGTTATTTCTGGCCGTCGATCATTAAATATTGTGTTGATGCGGTCAAGAGGTGCCCCCCTTGCCAGGTGTTCACACGTAATATGCGCTCGAAACCTACCCCATTACATCCCATTATCACCACCGGTTCCTTCACTAAGTGGGGGCTCGATTTTATGGATTGCAACCCAGCTTCGGCTAGGGGGCACCATCATATTATAGTGGTTGTTGATTACTTCATGAAATGGGCTAAATCTATGCCTACAGTAAAATCCAATGGTGAGATAGCTACTCACTTTGTGTTCAACCAAATTATTACTCGGTTCGGGATTCTGAAAGAGCTTGTCACTGACCATGGCTCGCACTTTCAGAACCGTATGATGGAATATTTGGCATCAAAGTTAGGGTATAAGAAAGAGCACTCTTCTTCTTACTACCCTCAGGCGAATGGATAGGTAGAGGCAGTGAATAAATCACTCAAATCCATTCTCCAACGAACCATCATACAAAGCAAGACGAATTGGCACATTATGTTATACCCTGCTTTGTGGGCATATCGAATCGTGGTTAAGACTGCCACTGGTTTGTATCCATATCAACTTGTACATGGAGTGGAGTCAATATTTCCAGTTGAATGCAAGATTCCTTTGTTGAAGCTAGCTGTGGAACTCTTACCAGACACTTCACCTTTGGAGGAGCGTTTGGTTCACCTTGAGCAACTTGATGAGCAGCGTCGGGATGCCTTGGTGGCTCTAAAGCTTAATAAGCATTGCATAAAGGCCCAATACAATAAGTTTGTCCATCCAAGAGTGTTTAGTGAAGGATACTTGGTCCTTTTGTGGGATACACCGAAAGAACCCTTGGGGGCAGGGAAATTTAATCCTATGTGGCATGGTCCTTATGTGGTCAAGTGTGTGTTAGAGAAGGGTGACTATGAGTTAGTGGATTACGAAGGGACGGCCTTGGCGGAGCCTAGAAATGGGCTCTATCTTAAAAAATACTATGCATGATCTTTATCCAAGGCTACTTGTTGTATATTATTGTACAGCTTTGCATAGTTAGGTATTTTTCTTATCGTGATCGGGTTTGTGATTAGTTTTCATTTCTTTTAGCAGATGTCAATGGAATTTTCCACCTACATAGGATTTGCGGATGGTGCAAGCCGTCACACTCAAACTCAGCCTCTTCTGCTTAGGTGATTTATACTCCTGTGGGTCCGGTATTGTCTTCATGAGGTGTATGTCTACGGCCATCTTCCAACAATGTTGCTGAATATAGCGCCGTTATTGAGCTTCTATGGGATGCCATTCTACACGGCATTCTATCTCTTGAGGTACGTCTTGATTCAGAGTTAGTAGTGTCACAACTCAATGGTTTGTACCATGTTAGAGATCCGACGTTGTTGAGAAGGTTCTTACGTGTGAGATTGTTAGAACAACAATTTGACAATATAACATATATAAACATTCCAAGAAATAATAATCAGGTTGCTGACTCATATGCTAACTACGTGTTAGATTGGCATTTGTTTCATTCATAATAAATTAATAATAAACACATTTTTTACACATGTAAATAAATAAATCGATCACCATAAAACGTTTTATATACATAAAAAATGTGGTAATACATAGTTTCATGATACAAAATTGGGGCTTTTAAATCCACCATCATATAATACACGGTAGTACAAAACATATACACTCCCAGGTGTCTAATCCTGTGGAGGAGGAGGAGGGTTGTGATCATGGAACGTCACTACGGCTCTAGCTATCCATCGAAATAAACGCACCCATGCGTGTGGTACACCCACCACCTGCCGCTGCATGGCCTCAGGAAAGTTCTCGACTTGCGGCATGGGAACTCTATGAGTCAGCCTCACAAAGTTGGTATGAATTCCTTGGAGCGTTCGCTCCGCATCCACACCCGTGATGTCATATCCTCTTCCCCTCTATCTATGATGAGGGAAGCCTTCTGGCTGCCGTGGTCCCACATCTGCACACAAATGGTAGATGTCACTATGTATTGTCGAGCAAAAACATGTCTTTTTGATTCCACATAATCAAGAAAATAGAAAAAAATTAAATAACTCAAATTTTTTTAAAAAGAGTGAGGGTCGATATTTGTTACCTATGTCACCATATGCAGATCTTGGTGGAAATGGCATGTCTGGATTCCCTTGAAAATCTATCCCTGCATAGGGGTAGTCATCAATGGCAACTATCTGTCATCGCAACAATGGAAAGAAGTTAGCTGGATATGGGTTGGCCACCCTACCACCCCCCAGTCTGCGCATAGCATCTTCCCAATGCCGTTGGGCCGGATCTCAAACCCCGTG
This sequence comes from Pseudotsuga menziesii, assembly GCA_001517045.1. Classification (NCBI taxonomy): domain Eukaryota; kingdom Viridiplantae; phylum Streptophyta; class Pinopsida; order Pinales; family Pinaceae; genus Pseudotsuga; species Pseudotsuga menziesii. Next base: position 212,071 of record LPNX010754029.1, read on the forward strand.
GAGAGGAATGTCCACTCTAGGGATCAATCCTGGAACACACTCGAAGAAAAACGTATTCAAGATACTGATGAACCCGAAGTTCCACAACCTGCCTGCCTTACACTCACTGAGCTGGTGTTTCATGTTTCTCAGTAGTGTAGTACTCCAGTTGTATATAGTGGGTCTCGTGCACTCCACTGCATAGAACATCAGAGGCCGCGAGGCCTGGTGGAGTGATGCTAAGCCAGCTATCCTACCCACTATCAATAATATGGCCTTTCGACCCAGCACTTGTATAACATTGGTAGGGACTTGACTCCCCACCTTCTCTGTGTCTGGATAATAGTACACTGCAATGTACTCATCGATAGTCAGGCCACCCCCTAGCCCACCTCAGGAATGAAGGTTCACCACCTCCCCTCGTCTAGAAAGACCTGTCATAAAGTATATGTCCTCCACCTCTATGGTGAGGGACATCCCATCTATACAGAAGGACTCCGAGTCTGGATCCCAATAGTCTACCAGCATCTGTAGTAGTCTTGGTTTGGCCCTCAAACCACCAAGACACCAAAACTTGTAGAGTCTGCATGCATGAAGAGCTTGTTGAGCCATTAAGTTGGCCCTTAATGCTTCCTCTACTTCACCATGCTCACGCTCTCTCCACTCTAGCACCATCCTGCAAGAAAAATTGGAAATTTGCCCATTATTTTAGTGTAAAACCATATGCGCAGTCTCATACGTGACTGCTTTGAAAACAACCACGTATGTATGCGGGTTTGAGGCCCTTTTCCGCATATAGCCAGCCCTATACGCGAAAAAAACCTCAATATCCACGTGGGCCGTAGCGCACATTTTGGGATGGCTTAAAAAATTCATTTCACCATGAAAAAGTATAAAAATTATATCAAAATGTAAGAAGAGAGCATGAGTAAATACCTAGAAGAAACGGTTGTGAATTCCGCCGGCTAGATCTCCTGGAATTTGCAGTTGAAAATCAGAGCTCAAATGGGTAAAAATTTCAAATGATTTATATTTTTTACTATTTATAGAAAATTTTACCCCCTTTCCCATAGTTTCAACATTTTCTAACCATTTTGGACCGTTTTTGACATAATTTGTGATGTAGAATACCTTTTGCAGTGCCGTTTGAGCCTTTGGATTGACCCATTCATGCCGATCTCAGGTATCATGTCTAAACTGGCATATAGGTTAGGTTCACCATCATTTGCATTTTGCATGACCTTATGAACATATCACCATCTCCTTAGGTACGAACCCACTCTATTATGTCACGAAACCTTCTTGCTGCTTTAGAAGTGGCATGATATGAGTGGTAGAGCTTCACCTTACATGGGTACCCTAGTTAGCGCCTTATTTGCATTTGGTGCCCATGCCGACATTTTCTCCTTTAGGGTGTGGGAATCCATTGTATAGTACCGCCATGACATTTCACAAGAGCCTCATGCTCCTCTTGATCTTATGCTGGCCTATTTCCCTCAGGACTCCCTCATGTCAAGTTGTGAATGCATTACCATGAGCTTTTCTTATCTTATTGAGCTTTATGCCGGTTCCCCTGACATTGCGTTTCAGCCATATAGCCCAAGCTTGTCTCATGTCTAGCCATACAGAGCCATTTTTTTATATCCTTCGCAGCTTGATTCCCTTTTTTTAACCGGGAGGGGATTTTCCCCCGAGTGTCGATATCCTACACATGTATCCTTGCATTGAGCATAGGTATGTTCCACTGCTTGGAACTAGTTTGTTTGCCCCTATGACACTCGTCTCCTCCTAGTATGTAACTATAAAGCTAGTTTATTCTTTTTTCAAGCTTTTCAAATAACTGAAAAAGTCCAAAAAAAATAAAAAAACCAAAAATCCGGACAAGAAAAGATGTTATCTTTGGTAGCTGCCGAGTCGTGTCACCTTCGAAGAGAGCATTGTATATCACATCCATTGGTTGGGTTATAGTTTGAATTTAGGAGCTGTACTCATTTATCTGAGTTTATCTCCACCGACTGGTTAAGCTTCCAGTCCCTATGGAGCCTCTGTTGATGCCTCCTATGTCACAGAGATGTCCCAGTTTGCATATCGATTCTATGCTTCCTTCATTCAATCACCATACACCGTTATGCTGTTATTCGAAGGAAGTTGAAACCTTAGTCGGCCATTCCTCAGTTATATTGACTTTGCATGTCGGCCATTTCCGGTATAGTTACTGGCTCGTGCACCTTATGATTGAGTCCTTCCACATTATATAGCTTTGTTGAGTACCTCGTGTTGGATGATGGGGGATGCCTTAATGCCCTCATTCCAGCGGATTTCATCCCATCGAATTTAGATCATTTATTCTGGGATTGGAGTCTAGATTCATTTTGAGTGCCTTGAGACTTGCAGTCATCAGTGGCAGGTTCTCTCACCATCGGCAGTTCTTGGGAATACATCAATGTCCCCTAATCAATGGATTCTCTCAAGTGTTTGACCTCAACACATTTATTCACACTTGTTAGTTTTCACTCTAGTACCTTGATTCCCATTTTCATTATCGGTGGGTGATCTCGTGTCTATTAACGGTATACATCAATGACCAGTAATCAAACAATGGACTACTATGTTCGACCTCGACACCTCTATTCGCATAGTAGGACATGTACTCGTAGCAGTTTTTGTAGAAGACTTTCCAGATTGGTGGCATCTCTTATATGCTACCTCCTTGATTGTGCCAGTGTTCATGAGATTTCAGCTCTTGTGACTTGATTCCACTATATGTCAGACATTTCCAGCCACTATGGAGATTTTGATCTATTATATATCTTCAGCTATTTTGGAGGTCATGGTCCTTTGTATATCTTCATCATGGAGATTCTAGTCTATGTATATTGTACATGGCGATGACCACATATGTGATATCATGTTTCATGCCTATTCATGGCCATTGTACTCTTATGTATCTCGGACTGCTACATGTACTTGCAGTTATATGCAGAGTTTTATTATTGTACTATGTTGATTGGGTGGCTGGTCTTCCATTTGGGATCCTTCATCACTCCACTTCTGGGATGGACTTATAATGTATTTTAGCCATTATATAACCCCTCTGATCTCATACATTAGGGGGCATCTGTTATAGTGGATTTCACCACTCCAAGTAAATCACACTTTGTATGTCCTTTCCCTGTCTCGCTGCAGACTCATTAGACCCTATGGAACACTTTTTGTCCTTTGATGTCTCCTTGATCATCCCTAAAAACATATGAAAAATGATATACGTGGCTTTTAAACCTATAAGCGCGTACATACGCGGGTTTGACCCATATAACCGCGTACATCGGTATGTGTGCATAACCCAAATCCTTTTGGAGTTTTCCTTGACATGGATCCGACCCATTTGACTCCTAGAATTCCCTATTCCTTCAGATCACTTGGATTTGACCTTTCATTACCCCTTTGAAAAGATATATAAGGAACCCCTTGGTACATTAAAGGCATAAGAGAGAATTGAGAGCAAAGAAACTATAGTCCATTGTTGCTGGAACTTATGCTTGAGTCTGCATCCCTTTGTCCCTTGGAGCACTTTTGTGTTCTTCCCAAGCTTTCCTTTTGCTTGTGAGCTTGCTATCTCTGATTTCTATTTATAGAAATATCTTTTCCTGTCCAATAATGTGTGTTTGAATGAATATTTTATCCATGGGATTATGTCAAATGCTTATACATTATTGATTATATATGCTAGAATAGATCTAGCACCATGATATATAGAATGCTTGTATTGTTTACTTGTTGTTGAGGAAGTAATCTATCAATTCAAGCTGAAGATTGGAAAGCTCAACGGGGATCTACTTCAACAGTCCAGAATAAGGTACGAGGTCTGATCCTTTAGTGTTAGACATTTAATTTCTATTGCATATTGGAAAGGATTGATTTCTGGAGTCAAGCTGTCTGTTGTGGTACCCCAAGCCATAGGAATTTTTCTCCATAACAGATGCCATTCTACATGGCATTCTATCTCTTGAGGTACATCTTGATTCGAAGTTAGTAGTGTCATAGCTCAATGGTTTGTACCATATTAGAGATCCGACATTATTGAGAATGTTCTTACGTGTGAGATTGTTAGAATGGCAATTTGACAATATAACATATATACACATTCCAAGAAATAATAATCAAGTTGCTGACTCATATGCTAACTACGTGTTAGATTGGCATTTGTTTCATTCATAATAAATTAATCACAAACACAATTTTTACACATGTAAATAAATAAATCGATCACCATAAAACTTTTTATATATACATCAAAACGTGATAATACATAGTGTCATGATACAAAATTTGGGGCTTTGAAAGCCACCACCATTGACGTTTTTCCAGTTTTTATTTTTACAAAGAAAAGCAAAAAATAATTTTTGTGAAAATATTTATAAATGTTTATTTTTCTGTTTCACATGGCAACTCCATCGAACGGATAAAACCCTGTTATCTCATAAACTTGTGAAGTTTTGTTGTGTGTAGATGAGCCCATGCGACATGTTAAAACCTTTAAAGCTCATCACTTGATAGATCCACCTTTTCAGTACAAGGTTTAATCGTTATATCAAATGCATACTACTAATTTTTTGGATGAATTAAAGGAGAAATATGGTGCCCAGTTAACCGTAATGTTTCAGCCTATTGATTTCTCAAACATCCTGGGTTTTCCTAACTGTTGCAATGGTTTGGGGGATGCATATAACTGGCTTCCAACGTTTCATGGAAATTATGGTGATTCATCCATCTGGCATGTCAAATCTTTCCTTCAGTTGATTTCTGACTCCAATATTCTTCATGAAGACAATATGATGGAAATGTTTGCTAGTACTTTTCGGGGTGAGGCCTATTGTTGGTTCTATCAGGGCCTTCCTAATAAATGTATAACTTCTTTTCCAAGCTTCATTTGGATGGTTCTAGAGCAGTGGCATGATGGTAGGGGTAGTATGAATGGTTTAAAAAAGTTCCTTGAAAATATTTGTACCTTCTACCTATCTGGGATAGAGTATCATATGGAAAGATATGATGGACCTTTTGCCATGATACAAAGTATTGAAGACTTGGAATCACTTCTTAAACATTTAAGTGAAGAGGAAATCCATGATACTCCCATCAAAGAGTTTCCTCATAGTTATTCAAGAAAGGAAGTAATTAAGCAACTTATTAAAGAATATGAAGTATCTCCCAATAGACAACAAGATTCCGAGGAAGGGAAAATCTAGGATGATCCTATTGAAGAGCTTCAGGAGGAGCCTATGGAACACATTGTTGAAGACTCTCCTCATGTCACCATAGCTGAAAACATTGAATATTTGATGTATTCTCAAGTGTGTTGCAATGCTAATATATTTCTAGAAATCCCTCTAGAGAAACCCACTGAGCAACACATCCCAAGTGATCCCATTGAACATGTCCAAAAAGTTTCCTTGATTGAAGATAATATTGAAGATCCTCTTCATGATATCATAACAGAAGCATATAAAGAAACTTATGATAAGATCAATATGGTGTGTGGTGACACTAGACCCTGTTCTCCTCATGTTGATGAAGGTTTGGAAAGTTTATTTCCTTGTAATATTTTATCTGAAGAATATTGTTATGAATACAAGGAAGACATGGATAGGCAGGAGCATGATGACATGGATGAAGAGTCCCCCACATATGACACAGATGGGAGTGATGACTATTGGAATTTCAGATAATCCAACTTGTGAAAATCTTATGATGAATCCCATCCATGATATGTCCAACAATGGGAGTGTCTATTCAAAAATTTGTGGAAGTCCAATCTACGATACATCCATAGAGGGGAGCATGGATCTGGATGGCTGGGAAAACCTTAGTATGGAAGAGGAGCATTCAGAATTTTCACATGATCATTCAGAGTCATACCATGTAGAGCCGCAAAAGGGAATCAATAATTAAGACATTGAGAAGTAGTGTTGTGAAATGTCAGATGTGATGCAGTCAGTGGAATATCAGTCTCAGCCATCTTTTTCACATATAGAGGTTCCTTATGATTTGGAGCTACTTGGGGCTTGTGTAACAAGTTATCATTTGATAAGCCCTGATGATCAGTATGATGATGTAGTTAGTCTTCCTCATCATTTTGATTGGTATATTAGTCCTATCCAATCATGGATAGAAGCAACCTACATGAGCACATACAAATTGGGGAAGAATTTTTATGACATTATTCATGCCTATGATCTCCCATCCATCCCATCCATTTTGAATCATCATGCAGGTTTGCAATTTGTGAATAAGGTATCCTTACCTTGGCTGGGAACCAAAGAGAAGGATTTTTTTTTATGTTAATAAAATGCTTAGGTGGTTACATTGGATTTCTGATTACACTTAACCCTTTTTATATCATGCTTAGAGTAGGAAAATAAGCTCCTTGAAAGAGAGCATTTACTTTTTGCATTTTTATTTTATACTTAGCTATAATAAAACTTTGCATCTTTTAGTTAGTTACATTTATTTTGCTTAAATAAATCAGCTTAATGGTTCATTTGGTTTTTTGTAAAACTTGTGCTACTGAGGTTTTTCTTGTCAAGTTGAGATGTTTTTACAAGGTATATAAACTAGAGATTCTGGTATTCTCGTATCCTCTCCTTTCCTTAAAGACCGGATCGAGCACACGTCCCACAGTTGGAGCCAGAATGTTACCACCTAAGTTGTACTTAGTTTTTTTTAATCAAGTGAGCCTGGTGAACCAAACAAGGATAACTTGTTCGGACTTAAGAAGACCTTTGGAAGTACTTCTGGGAAGTTCTTGTTGTACTATATCACATATTCATACCCCATGGGGGAATTGTAATAAATATTCTAGCATGATAGTGTCTGTAAAAGACTCAATCTCTTAGACTTTATTTGTCAATACGATCAGCCCAGGGTGTTTTTTCCCTTGGTTATTATTGGTTGTTGAATAAACAACTGATAATTTCTTAGTTTTTCACTCCATACCTCCAATGTTGGGGTGTTCGGCTTGGCATTTAGGCCAATTGAGGTTATTAGAGTCTATGTGTCAATGTATAAACATGATAGACATCATGGTCAAGTCATATGAACATGTCTAAGTCCCCCTAGGTTTTTTCAATTTTTCAAATTTTTTGTTTTTTAGTGTTTTTTATTAAAATTTAATTTTTCCAAAACTTAGTCTATTTTTTAATAGTTTAATTGGAAAAATTGATTTTGTAATAAAAGTGGGCCAAATAATCAGTTTCAGTCATGTATGTGATCATTTTTAAGCTAAGAGCACCATCTAAACCCATGGACCAACTATTTCCTAGTTTTGAGTGATTTTCCATCACTCAGGTTAGAAAGCCCCAAAAATCAATTATTAATTATTTTAATTAATAAATTGATGAATAATGGAGCAAATCCAAAATCATAGATTAGTGGAGTCTCAGCCGATTTGATTGAAATCAGTCATATCTAAACCAGATTGACTGGATCTGACAAATCCTTGACTGAAGGAGGGGATCAAATCAGATCCAGAGTTGATCTTCAGTATTTTTTATTGGGAATTGCACCCTCTCTCTCTCCTTCACACGGGTGGACTCTCCTGGATGCTTTGTGGACTGATGTGTCGGTTTATGGGTTGATGTGTCAGCTCAATCAACCCCCATTTTGACAAGTAGGCTCAGTTCAGCTTCAGATCTGCATTGATTGAGTCTCCATCAACTGATTTGATTTGTCTCCTTGGGATTTGCAGCCCCCCTAGGGTGGATCTCCTAGTTTTTGTATATATCCAAGCATAAGATTCCTCTTCCAAGCTAGTTAGAGTTGGATTGAAGGGCTTGCTATTGTAATACTGTTGTAATCTTTGGATTTTTTAAATAAAGAAGCTTTGGAGGCCAAATGGTGTAATGCTCTCATATGTATGGATTAAGCATTGTCTTACGACTATTGATGTTGCCGGCTTTTCTCTCAAATTTTGCATCTGAACCCTGTATGGCTTGAACGATTCAGATTAATCAATAGGAGTATAGTTGGGCATGTAAGGTTACTTGTTTTTCTTATATCTCATAGAATATATGTTATAATATCTAGATTATACATGTTTAATAAGTTTATTTTCATGTAATTCTTGTCTCTTTTTCATATATATATCCAGATCTCATGAGGTTTCATGCATGATTGTGTGTTTACTTTTAGGTAGCAAGGATTAGATGAGCTGTGGATCTAGTTTGAATCCACTGTACATCCAAAATATTTGTGAAGACATTGCCCCTTTGTATTCCACTAACAAGTTTCCATTGCAAATCTTCTTCAGCAACAAGCACTTCTCTTCTCCTTTTCCTCCTTCAAAATCAATTTTTTTTTACTTGGTTACTTTGTTCAAGGCTTTGATATTGTTTAGATATATTATCTTAAAGTAAATTTAAAATAGATCTATCTTCTCAAAGCCCATAATCTAGATCTTGTTCTTAAAAGGTTTCATAAGCATTCTAGATCTAGCTTTAGGGAAATCGTCCTTTTTTCATGGAATTTTAAAGAGAATCTGTAGCTTGCATGCATTAGATTTATGTTTTATGTTATAAAATATAAATCTAGAAATAATTACACATCATATTGGCTTCCTAAAAGGCAAGCCAATATCCCAAGGAAAGCTTGCTTTCCTTGGTTCCCTTTTTACCTTTTTTAACTAGTTTTAACTTATCTTTTTTTTTGGTTAAAAGTAAGCTGAACCAAAGGTACTTTCAGAGTGATTTTGGACATATTTCAGTATAATAAGCTTGCTGTTTTTTATCAGGTATAACAGAAAATAGGAGGATCTTCTGTTTGAAAGTGACTTTTGGGCCTTTTGAATCCCCCCAGGGGTCTCCCTTTTTTACTAAAATCTTTAATTTTTGCACTTTGTAAGCTCTTGGTTTCATTATATATAATAATCAAGAGGCATGCTATAATTTTGATGATATTGTAACCACTATTAATACAAATAATTCTGAATATGCTCTTCCGAGCCCATTCCCCACCCCCCCTAGGGGGGTTTGCGTCCGTGTCATTTTTTGCTTTTTGTTCATATTTTTTCAATCTATAATAGTACTAATCTACAAGGTAGTATAATTTGATTCAAAATCATTTCCATATTCCATTTTTGTTGGTTTCAAAGTAACTTTAATACTTACCCCATGAGCCTCCTTTTGAGCCAAAAGGTGAAGAAAGGTTCATGGTAGTCTAATTAGAAAATTGTGGTTTGCTTATCTTTTTATGTTTTATTTGCTATCATAATTTGTTTTAGTAAACATAATAAAATCAACCCCTCCTTGATTCCCCGATTGAGGTCCACTTGGACCAAAAGAGGTTCCTGGAGGGTTTTCTTTTTAACAAGAACATCCATCTCAAAATTTACTAAAATTAACAAGATTCCGGTGTGTATGTTCTGCACTTGGCTGTGGTTCATCCGATCAGTCAAGCTATATCAAAAGCACTTGAGTGACTAGTATAATTAGGATTCACTCTCCCAAATTGAAAAACCATTAGGTGAAAATCCGACACCTAGATCAAACCATTACGGTGGCAAAATACCCAAAGGAAGCGGGAACTCCTAAAAAGTGACATCGGGGCACTGATCTCTGTCACACCCTAACAGGTGTGTTATGAAGAATACCCCCAGAGACTCCATTCATCCCACATATTCCTTGCGGGTAGCCGTGACGGTTTAGTTTTGGACATACTCCAAGTACTCTCAGGTATATCTGGAGTCCCCCCCCCCCCTTTTTCGCCTAATTTTAATCAACTCATATTTCACATTAATTTAAAACGTACCAAGAGGCAATTGCAAAACATTCACTCCAAGCACATGCAAGTACATTGATTATCTTTTGACTCCATTTTAAGGCACTAGCTATTTTCTTGCTATATATATATATATATATATTGTGTCTCAGCATTGTGCTTTCATGCGTTCATTTTGTATGTTGTCATCTATGGTTGTTTATGGTTAAATTTCAAACTCCTAAGTAACTCATTCAATTTAACATCACCATACTAAATAATTTTTCCTTAGTAACTTAATAGCGTCTACCGCCCTTGGCTTTGTTAGGAGTTGAGCCTAAATGGAGGAGTCAAGAACAAGGTGACAGCCTTGACTCGAGACTTGCGCCCAAGGACACACCGAGTGGCTTGAATATTTCTGCCACGTGATCTAGGTGTGCAAAAGGTGGAAACAAGCCCCACTGTCAATAAGCCAATCTTTGCTTCCATGAGTGACAGTTCCCATGAGAGCGAAGATCAGAACATATTCTTCTTCACTTTCTTGTTTTATTCTCTTTCTGGGAGGATCATCATCCTCAGCAGTGTGAGCATGATGTCTTATTTTGAAGTTCTTCTTCTTCTCAGATCCATTCTTATTCATGGGACAATTGCTAACAAAGTGTCCTATTTCATCGCATGTATAACATCAGAGTTTGGATGAATCTTTCTGATGAGAATGCTTACCTTGGTGATGATGATTTTCCCTTATTCTTTTCTTGGAGTGTATTGTGATAGATTGATCTTCACTTCCCATATTTTCTTCTCGAGCTGCTATTCGAGATTCTTCTTGTGAACATTCTTCCCACAGTCTACTGAAATTGACTAACTTCTTCCTACCACAGATTTCTTGCATGAAAGAATCCCATGACCTAGGGAGACCATTCAAGGTTGTCATCACAATTTCTACATTCCCCACTTTTTCATCTACTACTTCAAGTTGTTCTTTGATCTAGGAGACCCTTGTGAAGTATGACTAGATGGTCTCCTCATTCTAGATCTTTACATTCTTCAACTGGTTCCTTAGAATCATCTTCCGGTTGATGTTCTTCCCTTCAAAAAAATTGGTTAGGGAATCAAACATAACTTTAGGTGTCTTTAGGGAGGACACCTATGGTATGAGGTGATCCTTGATTGAATCAGCAATAATCCTCTTTGCCATAACCAACTTCCTCTTATGTAAGGCCTTCGCCTCAGCTCCCTCTAGAACTGGAACCTCCTCGCTGATATAGGAGTCCAACTCATTTTCTTCCAGGACTAGGGAGATCCTATACTTCCACACTCGGAAGTTATCAGCTCCCTCAAGATTTTCATCAAGCTTGGTATGATGAGACATATTAATTGAGAACCTTAAATGGAAATACAAAAGATTTAGATCTTACTAGGTCAAGATGTCAAATCTGGATTTGGAGCTGAAATTCTGTAGTGCTGGTTTAGGAGCAGATTAGGGTTTTGATTTTCCAGCGTTTTGTCCAACCAAATGATTTGATCTTGATATATAACTTCAATTTTGGGGAGGAGATCGATCCAATCCTGGGCTCACTGAAAAATTCCACTTCTATGGAAAGCCCTAATTTTTGGCAGCAGTGTTGGGTCCAAAATTGAAAAACCTTCGAATTGGATTCTGCTTTGACAAAAAGATGAACCCTAGGGAGGAGAGTTATTCCAACCTTCTTTTTCTGAAAAACTATGGACATATATCCACAAAGTAGGAAGCCCTAGTTCCCGCAGCTACACAGTGTCTTCTTATCAGGTTAGCTATGATACCATGTTATATTTTTAACATTAATCTAGCATTATATTAAGATATTTAACTGAGAGAAAAAAAAACACAACAATCAAACATAAGAGACAATGAACATAGTGTTTTTCCTCTTGAAAACCATAAATGGAGAAAACCCTGCAACTTCCTCAGAGATAGAATCAACACCAAGAGTAAAACCCAAAATAGTTAGATGATCTCCCGGCAGTAGTAACCTTCTTTCTTCCTTGCCATAGTGTCTTCATCTTCCTCAGCTATGCACTACAACTGAGTGTGAGTGAGTGTGTGTTAAATAGAGATCCTAGCTCTCTATTTATACTAATTCTCGACTTGAATAAACCCAACTAGGGCCGACTTCACTAGGTGAGTCTAACAACCGTAGTGCCCCGAAAATGTAGGGACTTTAACCCTTAGACAATAGGAGGGTTACCCACCTTGACTTGACATGACTTGTTTACATTATAGAAACTACCAATAGGAACATCGAGGCATGAAATGAATCAAGTACATTACAAATACATCCTAGAATAAACATCACGTTACAATATATAAGAAATACAAGTGAATACATTCTGAAGTTACAATTACATCAACAACAATGTCACAGATTAATGGAGATCATATTTGGGGAAGAGATGAGTTGCCCTGATCAGAAATATACAGGACTGACAGATCTTGGGAATGATGTTGAGCACTATAGAAGGATTTGGAAAGAACATCCGTGACAAGAATGGGTTCATCGATTCATACACACCTTGGAAATGGTACCAATAATTTGGTACACATCAGAAGAGCTGCGATGAGGAACTATTGAATGGGAAATATTAATTTTAAGATTCACCTAGACATTTGAGTTTGCAAGTGATCACCCAACAGTATATGATGCATTACAGGTAATAAAGGAGAATATATTTCAAGAAATAACGGTCGTAGACACAAATTTCCGTCAATGCAACATGACTACACATAACTGGATGCAGTGATATATAGGAGAACCAGATGATGATGACCCACTTGAGATAAATATACCGGAATAAGAAGGTATACGTACATAAGAGGGAGCTACTATAACCACTGACTAGTTTCTAAAACCACCCAAGATTAAGAAAGTAAATATTAGGTCGGTTGAAAACCGAAAGTTTCCTAATATTGGAGATTACTGGGATGAAGAGACCATGGGAAAGATCACTGACTTATTACATGAATTTCAAGATCTATTCCCTACAAAGTTTTATGAAATAAAAGGCATAGTTGGAGACCTTGGTAAAATGAATATACCCTTGAGGCCCGATGCAAAAATGGCTAGACAAATGCCATACATATTAAACCTGTGCTACAAAGAGATAGTTAAAGACGCACTTGATCGAATGCTAGAAGCAAGTGTAATAGAACCAATTGAAGAATCATAATGGATTAGCCCGATTGTAGTACAGGACAAGAAAATTTCAGGAGAAGTCAGGATTTGTGTTGATATCAGGAAATTAAATGATGCTTGTTTGCATGATCGATTTCCAACTTTATTTATAGATGAAGTCTTGGAGAGTGTTGTGGGACAAGAAATGTATTAATTTATAGATGGATTCTTGGGCTACCATCAGGTCAGAACTGTAGAAGAAGATCGATGCAAAACTACCTTTGCAACTGAGTGGGAATGCTACCAGTACATGATAAATCCCTTTGGACTCAAGAATGTTCCTACAATCTTTTCTAGAATTGTAGTTGCTGGATTTAAAGAGTTTATACATAAATTTATTGAAGTCTACTTTGATTATTGGACAGTATTTGGTATTATAAAAGATCACATAGAAAGTCTTAGAATGATGTTGGAATGATATCGTTAGTACAAAATTGCTATCAATTTGAGAAAGTGTATTTTTTTTGCGCCTTTTGTGGCTTTGTTAGGCCACGTGGTCCATCATGATGGAATTTGGTTGACCCAGCTAAAATTGCCATCATCTTGGACTTACCACCACCTACCACTGTTAAACAGTTAAGAGAAACCCTAGGACATATAGGATATTACAGAAATTTCATCAAAGGATATGCACAAGTGACTGCCCCGATGGAGAAATTGTTGAAAAAAGGCATTAAATTTCAATGGAAAGATGAATTCCAAGAAATATTGGATAAGATGAAAAGTAAAATGGACACTGCACCCATACTCATATTTCTAGACTTTAAAAAAGAATTCCATGTTCATGTCGATGCATCCTCTGTTATGGTTGGAGTGGTACTAATGCAACCAGGAGAAGGAGAGATTGATCACCCATTTTCTTTTGCTAGCAGAAAGCTATCAACTACAGAGAAGAATTACACTACAACATAGAGGGAAGGACTTGCGATGGTTTATGCATTGCAAAAATTTAGACATTACTTGCTTGAGGGACATTGTAAAATGCACATTAACCATTATGCACTGAAATATTTGTTCAATAATCCAGTGTTGGGCGAGAAGATCTACCGGTGGCTTCTCCTCTTCCAAGAATTTGACTTTGAGATAATTGTTAAACCATGACAATTAAACTTGGGACTAGACCACCTATCAAGAATTGAGAGTGGATAAGAACCTACTATTCTCAAGGATAATATCCCTAATTCCCAACTATTTGCGATAACCGTCTTTGATAATCAATATAAAGATATCATACAGTTCCTAACTACAGGGTTTGTGACGTCCAAGTTCACAACAACACAGAATAAATAGTTAGTAATGTGAGCTGCATATTTCCAATTAATTGCTGGACACTTGTATAAACTGTGGCCTGATGAGATACTTCCACGTTGTGTTTTGAACATGAGTGACCTATTATTTTAAGTGAAGCACATCCTGGTATTGCATGAGGACACTATGCAGGAAATGAGACAGTGTGCAAGATATTGCAGGAAGGGTTATGGTGGCATACCATGCATGTAGAAGTTAGGGATTACTGTTGTAGTTGTGATGTCTTCCAAAGAACAGGAAAGCCATCAAGAAGAGATGAAATGCCACTAGTACCACAACTCACATTACAGGGATTTGATAAATGGGTTGTTGAATTTGTGGGACCTATTAGTATAGCAGGGAATCACACAGGATCTAGGTATATTATCAATGTGACATATTACCTAAATCGATGGGAAAAAGCTTCACCCACCAAGGATTGTATTGCTGCGACAATAGCGAAGTTTTTATTCGAAAATTTTGTAACAACTTTTGGGTGCTCAAAGATATTTATTAGCGATCAAGGTACACATTTTTTTAATCAGTCGATTGAAGAACTAACTCGTGAATTTTAGATATAGCATAGAAGAACAACTCCATATCACCCGCAAGAAAATCGAGCTGATGAAGCATTTAACAAGATTCTAGAAAATGCGCTAACCAAAGTCTACAATACAAGAAGGGAGGATTGGGACCATAAAAATTTCATAGTATTATGGGCATATCTCACAACATGTAAGAAGTTAACAAGCTAGACACCGTTCAAGATAGTATATGGATAGGAAGCTGTCATTCCTATGGAATATATTGTACAAAGTTTAAGAGTGGTGGCTCTCATAGAAATGACATATGTTGAGGCTTTCAAAGAAAGATCACTTCTGTTAATCCATTTGGAAGAAGAATGCTTCATTTTAGTATTTTGCCAAAATGTCTAAAAGAAAAGACAAAAGGTATGGCACGATAGACACATTAAGAACAAGAAATTTTCAGTTGGAGGCCTTGTTCTTATGTATGACAACAAATTTTTCAAGCACCTAGGCAAGCTGAAGATGCATTGGTTAGGTGCGTATGTGGTTAAGGAAATCATTGATGGAGGGGCAATGAAATTGGAAAAATTAGATGGAACAGAAGTTAGAGGGCTCAACAATGGGAGCTGGTTGAAGATTTATTTTGATAACTGTGACTAGGTCGCATAGAAAAAAAGGGATAATGATAAGGAGAAAGGATATGAGAAGAGAAAAGAGTGACTCTCAAACGAGGCATGGCAAAGGAAGCGTGACACTAAAAACAATGGGGAATTCACACATTTATTTGAAAGGATTGATGAGGTGAAAATTGTCAATTGTTAAATCCGTAGGCACCAAGGAAATTTAAGCAGACATCAAGGGAAATTGAGGGTCACTTCTTCCATTAGTACCATGACATCACAACAAAAAGGGGCAGTGTAGCTGGCACCTCTACATCAGAAATCAGATCGATGAACCACATGATGGTTCGTGTTGTCATTATGCTACTCGATGGTGGTGCATGTGAATATGTGATAAACTGATTGATGTAACAAACTATATACTAGTGGTTAATTATTATCTAGTGTCCATATAATTCCATAACCAATCTTGTTTGCAAGACATAGAGTTACTGAAAACTTCTGGAGAAGTATGACTTGTAATAGTTTCAGTGCTAATGGCCCCACGGACCCTATTAAGGAAACTATAATGACTATTCTGATTAAGAGAAATGTTGATGGATATGTTCCATTGAAGACAGGGAGCCGCTTGGAGATTAAGGCAGTTTCTAGCTTCCATGAAAAAGTGTCCCCAACCATCTTGGTGAAGATGCCAATGGGAAAAACTTCTGATACTCGTAAGAACAATGTTGTCTTGAAGGAGCAGAGGACAAATGTAGAAGTAGTGGCAAGAATTCAAATACTAGAGGAAATCCCACCGAAGCCTACATACAAGACTATGGTATTTATTGGTACAGGGCATAGTATCCATTGCTTTCTAGGAACTGTCAGTGTGAATGAATGTTTGGACCAAGGGACAAAGAAACAAAGGCCAATGTCATCACCATCATCACTATAAACTATTGAATATATTAAGGGTGATGACGATTCCAAAAACAAATTGAACTGACAAACCCTAATGGGGAGAGGTACTACATATTAAGGATGGAAGATCTCACCAACACTATGGAAAAAAGAAACACTAACTGGATGCTCGGATGAGAGAATTTCATGAGGTCTGAGGCTTACCTAGATGTTGTGTACTCATTCATGAATAATGCAAAGGAATATTCTGAAGGGAAGAAGGAAAAACCTAGGATGAGTTGGAAGTTGAAGCTAGAAATGTTGACAAGGAAAATCAGTGATACTAATAAGTCCCTCATCCTCGTTGGCATACTCCTCTGAGTGGTAAAACATCCAATAAGAAGGAAAAATGACAGTAGTACTAGAATAATGAAGACTACAGTAAGAAACAAACACAAAATAACATACAGTCAAACACAGAAGGAACATAAATTTGGCATGGACACCAGAAGGTCCGTTAGGTAGCAGAATTCGTAGAAAGATTCATTCTGGAACATGTCAATTTTGAACTGGTGGAGCACACGTAGAAAAAAGAGGAAGAAGTGTGCATGAAGATAGAGAAATTGCTGAAAATTGTGGAGGCGTTTTGTAACAAAATTAGCGCAAGTCAGTCCATGGAGAATAGTTAACGTGGCTCGAGACGAGCCACGGGTGAGTGCTGGGGGCCTATTGGGCCTAGGGATAGTATAGGGATAGTAGGGCAGAATTCATGTATAATTCTTCCCAAGTATGGAAAATAAAATAAAGGAGAAGAGGAAGGAGCTATGATAAAGGAAGCCACATCAAGGAAAAGGGGAAGGATGTTGCGATAGAAGAAGTAAAGGAGAAGAAAAATACAAATAGAAGGCGTTGGAAGATGAAGTTGTGCCAAATGAGTAAGCCATGACAGAAGGACATAATGATATACGAGATGACATGACAAAATATCAATAGAAGCAGTCGTGCAAATAGCATAATTACTGGAAAATGACAGTAAAGCATACCACTGAGAAAGCGACAATCCTTAATGATCGTGGGTACAAGCTTGGATGGAGCCAGTAGAAACCAAACACGTGAAGGAATATTTGTAAGTCAGGTCGATACTACCTCTTGTTATGTGTTAGTAGAATAGGAAAGATAGTCATTGGCTGGGTATAGTAAGTTGGCTAAGATAGTGATAAGAGAAGAGTCTGTAATGAGCTTGTTAGAGTCTGTATCGAGTCGGTATTGAGTCTGTAACAAGAATGTGTGGGAGTTGTATCGAGTCTGTAATGAGGCTATAGAATAAGGAACCCAAGCTATAGATGGGTTAGCCGTTATAGCATTTAAGTAATTTCTAGACTATTGGTAAGACACTCGAGCTATACTTGAGATAGGTGTTTTGGTTAATGACTCTGTATCAATGAGTCCATTAGAGTAGAGGTTTTGCAGCTAAGTGTGTAGATAATTAGAGAAGGTCATTCAGTATCATTAAATCAAAAGATAGATTACAATGTTAAACAATGGCATGAATAGCCAAGCGATTTGAATCCTATATAGGTCATTCAAATTCAATGCATGAGAGTATATTATTGTTTAATTAACACTAATCAAAACATCAGTTAACCACTTAACTGCAATGTAATTGACTCTAACAGACTTGGAGGTAGCTTAAAGTAAGTCCAACTAAGTGAAAACTCAATTGCATGCAAAAAATTAGGTGATGGTTCCTTTATGTCTCTAGTTGACTCAACTAAATTCCAAAAATTTGGTCGGGAGCCTTTCTGTCTCCAGTTAATTGATAATTAGTGTTAAATCAGGTCATATCTCTCAGAGGGGGGGGGTGAATCGGAGACTAAAATTTAAACAATTTTTGCAAATGTAAAAACAATTTTGAACATAGTAATTTATCATGGAAACCTAATAAGGTAAACCAACAACACTTTCCTATTATCTGCAATTTTGTTTTTACAATATACAATAGAAGAAGATATCTCTTCCTTTAGATCAACAACAACTAATCAAGATGCACCCACACCCTTATTCACTAGCACCAAATGGTAGGAGGCAATGACCCCCCTATTTAGTCATCTACGACTGACAAGGAGTAGCTACTCCCTTTACAGGAACCAACCTGCCCTAGTACCACATATTAGAACATTGGTGACATGATCATTTGGTCTTCATCTCCTTGGATCTAGACACAAAGGAAATTTATTTTCATGTTAAATTTCTTCTTAAATGATTTCCTCATGGATCGTGACTATTGGCTACTGACACATCCATTCATCATTTGACCTTCAGCCATTGTACTCTATCATCATGCCTTTCCACCAGACACACCCTTTCATCTTTTTTACAACCTAGAATCCATTTCCGTGACTCTGTTGACATTTTACTGATGCTTCTGCACTTTCATTTTGTAGATGGTCTTTCTTCACTTGGATTTCTGCCTCAACCATTCTGCACCACCGATCGGCTTCAAACTTTTCGATCGTTGATTTGAGGAGGAAATTGGATATTGGAAATGTGACTTTTCCCAAAAAATCATTTCAAGATTTCCGCTTTCTTCCTCCGGACTTTGGATAGCGGAAATGTGACATTTCCCAAATTAATTTTGCGGTTCTACGCCTTTCGCTTTCCACCTTCTAGACTTTGAGTAGTGGAAATGTGAAATTTTCCAAGGTATTTTAGTGGTTCTCCACCTTCCGGAGTTCGGGTAGCGGAAATGTGACATTTCCCAAGGTATTTTCATGGTTCTCTGCCTTCCGCTTTTCTCCCTTTGGACTTCGAGTAGCAGAAATGTAACATTTCCCAAGGTCTTTTCGCGGTTCTCTGCCTTCCTCTTTACTCCTTCCACTTTCCATCTCAACCGTTGATCTGTTTTAGCAGATCACTTCACAGCCGTTGGGTCTCAGATCTTTTGCTAAATTTCAACCTTTCTACCTATCTTATGCAAAACTGTTCCTCAACCGTCAAATTTTCTTCAGAATGTTCCTCGGCCATTGATCTACAATCAACTATAAAAATTTACCTCATCCTTCTTGCACTTAGTGGATCTTATCCTAACCATTGGATTTTGTGCGAGAAGCTTCCTGACTGATCATTTCTAAACTAATGCAGAACTTTACTCCTACCCATGATTTCCTTGCAGCACTTAGCTACATTTGTAGATTTACCTTCTAAACCATTAATCTACTTGAGTCTTAGTCGTCGATCCATAAATGAGCTCTCTACATGACTCCTTTGCTTTCAAACCACTGGCTCCTTCATCTTCAACACATAGGATTTCTTCTCTGTAGGCTTCTTCAATTGCCATCAATTCCAACCTATATTGCTATGTTTCCAATGATACCCCCCTTTAGCAGTGATGGAAACACCTAAGCCTTCTCCCCCTTTGACACCAATGACAAAGGATAACCTTCCTTCCAACTCCATTATTGAGTCCAAATTTTTACTCCCCCTGAATATGTGACTCCTTGATTTTTTCCCCCTTTTCCATCAAAGGGTTAAATAACCCCCCCTGACTTTGACCACTGTCTTTTGAGAGACTAGTTTGGAAGAGAATCCACTCCTAGTATTTATCTGAGATATTCAAATACATCTCTGTTCAAGGGTTTAGTGAAGATGTCTACAATATTTTCTTGAGTTGGGATATATTCCAATTTGATGGTCTTGTTTTTAGCACGATCTCTTAGATAGTGATATTTTATTGGAATGTGTTTTGCTTTGTAGTGCTGGACAATATTCTTGGAGAGACTTATAGCACTTGTATTATAACAGTAGATAACCGTGGGTTCTTCAAACACTACTTTGATGTCTTCTAGAATTTGTTTCATCCATTCCACTTGTGTGCAACATTATGCTGCTGCAATATATTGAGCTTCAGTAGTAGACAGAGAAATTGAAGTTTGTTTCTTGCTTGTCCAGGATACCAATGATTCTCCTAAGAAGAAATGATCCTCCACTTGTACTCTTTCTATCATCTACACAACTTTCTCAATATGCATCTTAGTATGATTTTAAAGAAAATTAATTCCTCCTAGGATACCACAACCCAAGATCTATGGTTCCTTTCAAGTACCTAAAACTTCTTTTCACAGCATGAACATGGCTATGTTTTAGTCTAGCTTGAAATCTAGATACCATACCAACAAATTGTTTGACATTAGGTCTTGAGGTTGTTACATAAAGCAAACTCCCCATCATTGATCTATAGTGTTTTGGATCTACTTCATTGGAATCATCTTCCTTGCTTAGTTTTCATCCAATTGTCATAGGTGTACAAACATGTTTACAATATTAAAAATGGAAGTTCTTTATCATATCTTTAACATATTTGGACTGATGAATAAAGATTCCCTTTTTAGACTGAACTATTTAAAATCCTAAAAAGAAATTCAGTTCACCAAGAAAGGACATTTCAAATTCTTGTTGCATCCTACTATCAAAGTCTTTACTCATTTTTTCATCATCACTCCCAAATATGATATCATCAACATATACTTCCACAATAATCATGTAATCACCAATAATTTTACAATAAAGATTATTGTCTACAGACCCTCTTTTGAAGCCTTGTACTTGGAAGTAAGAATCTAGTCTTACATACCAAGCTCTGAATTCCTGTTTTAACCAATAGAGGGATTTCTTAAGTTTACAAACATAAACTCCTTTGTTAGTTAATTGAAAACCTTCTGGTTGCTCAATGTAGAATTCCTTTTCTAAGTGTTAAATTTTCATATTCTAAGCTAGATCATTAGTATTTCATTTCGATTTCATAACAAAAGCATATAAACAGGATCACTGAAAGATAGACAAGCACGACCATGCAAAAACAGAACACAAAGATTTATCCTGGGAAAACCCTAAAGGGAAAAACCCAGCAAAAGCTTCCTCAATATAGATGCCCTGAAAGATAAAAGATAAAACCAACAAGGAGATCAAAGCCTGATCCTCCTCCTTCTCCAGCTACTTCTCTCCTCCACAAGTGCGCTACTCAAGTGTGTGTGTGCTCAAATGAGGAGAGCTACACCTCTATTTATATTCATCCGTTCACTTCAATTAACTCATCCGACAAGTAGGCTCGAGTTAATCATGTAGGCTCGAGTTACACATGTAGGCTCAAGTAACCACACTGGGGTGCTAATGACCCACCTTTAGAGGGGAAAACCTCATGACTCTTATTAGTTCTTCCGATTAGAATCATCGGGGTACAAGATAATACAAGTGGTTCTCCCGATAGGACCATCGGGGACCACAAAATATACATATAGAATATTCTTCGAAGTTACAATATTTCAACACTAAGTTGCCATTGAGAAATGTTGACTTGACATCCATCTAATATAATTTTAATTTTTTGTAGTTAGAAATGGGTAAGAACATCCTAAGTGCCTCCAGTCTGGCCACAGGTGAAAAATTTTCTTCAAAATCTATTCCTTCAACCTAAGCATACCCTTTACATACCAATCTGGCTTTATTCTAGATTACTTGTCCATTTTCATTTACTTTGTTTTTGAACACCCATTTAGTTCCAATGACATTATTATTTTGTGGTCTTGGAACCAATTCCCATGTTTTATTCTTTTCTATTTGGTTTAATTCTTCACTCATATATTTGGCCCAAATTTCATCTTTGCATGCTTCTTTGATTGACCTGGGATCAATACATGACAATAGTGCTATCTCCGTCTGATACACCAGTTGTCTTCTTGTTTGTACTCCTGTAATTTTATCTCCAATGATTTGGTATTCAGGATGATTCTTTTGGACTATTATGGAGGGTGTCATTATGTCTCTTCTAGGAGATTCTTCTTCTTCTTCTCGACTATCATCATATTCTTCTATGGTATCTATTTCATCTTCTTTTATATCTTCTTTATCTTCTATGCCTATTTGTGTACCAACTAGCTCATCATCATCCTCGCTTTCACTATTGAGTATATTCTCTTGATGTTTGAACTTCCTTGTTTTTAAATCATCCACCTTAACATCAACACTCTAACCAATCTTATGTAATATGAAATTATAGCATCTATATGCCTTTTTCGTAGAGGAATATCCAAGAAATATACCTTCATTGGATCTAGCATCAAATTTTCCAATATTCTCATCAAGTATTTTGATGTAACATTTACTTCCAAAAACCTTAAAATATTTTATATAAGGAGCTCTTCCAAACCATAATTCATAAGGATCTTTATCATTATTTTTCCTGAGTTGTCCTCTATTTAAAATGCATACTGTCATGCTTATGGCTTCCCTACAGTATCCATCAGACAGTTTTGCTTCATTGAGCATGGTCATTGCAACCTCCTGGACTGTTCTATTCCTCCTCTCAGCAACCCCATTTTGCTAAGGTGTTCTAGCAGCAGAAAATTGTTTCTTAATTCCACTAGTTTCACAGAAGATATCAAACTCTTTTGAGGTGAATTCACCACCATTGTATGATCTAAGAAATTTGATTTTTGCTTTTGTTTCATTCTCAACAAGAGTTTTAAAATCTTTGAACTTGTCAAATGCTTACGATTTTTCTTTGAGGAGAAATACGCACGCCATTCTAGTAAAATCACCAATGAACAACATAAAATAAGACTCTCCTTGCATACTTTTTCTCCTTGTTGTTCCACAAAGATCAGTGTGAACTAACTCTAAGGGTTTTGAGGTTGAGTGTTCTTTTGTTTTGAACCTTACTCTAGTTTTATTCCCTAATGGACAATTCCTACACATAGGATTTGAAGGTTTTGTGATCTTTGGTAAGTTTCTCACTACCCCAATATTTATAACCTTTAGTATATTATCAAAGTTAATGTGCCCCAATATTCTATTCCATATCCAACTTTCATTCATTAAACTCATTTGAAATTTCTCAGATTGTCTCGTATTTAGTATGTATACATTTTTGGGAGTTATAGAAGCAATACCAACTAATTTTCCTGATTTCTTCCTTCTTATATCACATTTTTTAGAATAAAAAATGAAAATGTGCCCCTGATCACCGGTTTGGATGACACTTAATAGGATAGGTTTCAAATTTTCTACAAGTAACACATTTTTTTATTTATCTTTTCCTATATTGATGATGCCTTTCCCAATGATATTACCTGAAGCATTGTCCCCAAATGTGACTTTACCCCTTTGTTTTCTTAAGTTTGAAAACTTGTTCTTATCTCCTGTCATATGTTTTGAAATTCCACTATCAACATACCAGAGGTCTCCTTTATCTTGTGTTCTCAAGGTAATATGACATTCCTCTTTTGATGTTCTTTCTTTCCATAGTCTCTTTTTCTCTTTAGTATCCTTTGGTATTTCATAGATTTCCATTAACTTGCAATTTATTGGTTTATGACCATAGTTATGAGAATTGAAGCATTCTAGATCCCTTTCTTGTAGAGGTGTAAATGGGTTATAATTTTTTCTTTTATCTTGACTAACTGTCTGATTGTTTTTTTGAAGTTATAGCCTTTAACCTTCAATATTTTTCTCTCATATGCTCTACAGTTCATAGCTTTGTGTCCAATGTTAGAGCATGTAAAACAATAACCAAGTAAAATGTGAGGATACCTGTTTTGATAAACCTTCTTTGGAATTAACTTGAATCCTTTCTTGATGGGTGGAAATGAACTTCTGGAGTTTTGAGCATTCATTGTCTTTTCTTCCTCTTTCTTCTTGAATGTACTTGGAAGAGTAGCTGCATAATATTTTGGGCTAACTTGATTTTCTTCTTGAGAATAACCTATTCCATTTTTGTTACTTGGGTTTCTTTGTGTGGTTATTTTTAGCACTCAGAATATACCCAGGTTGCAAAGGTAAATCCCAAAGGTAACAGCAAAAACCACTTCTAAAAAAATTGGCTTTCCTTTCCAAAGAGGGATCTCTCAAATATAAATTTAACAAGGCCAGATATAAAATCAACACTTGAAAATCATATAGACAGTTGAAATGATACACATAATCATTGGGAAATGGAGTCAAATATACATAAAGGTATCACAAAATCGCATGCATGAGATTTCATCAAAGGCAAGATAACCACTTAATTACAGTCATTCATTGAGTTCAGGTGGAAAAGGGAGAAATAATCAACAGTCCATCAATATAGAGCATCAAAAGATGAATTCCATATTAAATTTAGCAGAAACATTTATAAAATATCTGAAACAATAGTCAGAGCGTAACAAGTATGAATTCCAACCATTCAATACTACGCTTCAGATATGAGGAAAACAAAATGGAATGTAACACCAGAAAAATGATCACACAGTAAAGAAAATACGGACTGTAATGTAAATAGCACAAGAATCTCTGATAACCCACACAAATTCAACTTGGTTATTTTAAAAATTATATGTGTTCAAAACATTGATCAACAAATGGGTTCCAACCCCCATTACATCAAGTACATGCAAATATATACATAAATGATTTCTTCCCCCAAGGAGATTTAATAACTGAATACTATGTTTAATCAAAGTCTTTGTAACTATATCCCTAATAACTAGGAATAAACTACTTTCTTTGATCCTGATAACAGATCGTTTAATTAAAATCAACTTGGTGACAACAAGGCTCAAACAAGCATCTCCATAGTGTGCAACACCTGTTTTCACGGATGAAGAATATACTTTGTTTTTCCAAATCTTTCCACAACTCTCCATTGTTCTGCGCTTGGGATATCATACTCAATCATTTCCTAGATAGACACTTCTAGATCCATATAGGTTTCATAAGACATAGTAGGTATCCCTCCTCTAACGATAAATTTTTTTTGCAATATCTCGAAGTCTTGTGTTAACTTGTCCACGATGACCTTTCCCGTCAGCCCCTTTACCAAATCATCAAACTTAGAGTGATCCATACGACTTTGTACTAGTAGGATATGATAACGTTCTTTAGAAATAAGTCGCCCTTATTCGTCCTAGAAATAAGGAAGGCCATCTTCAAACAATTCTTTAAAAGCATGCCTGAAATCATTAATATGCGAGGTCATCTCATCAGCCTTATCTTGTACTGTCTTCATAAGATGATGTTTGTGAATGAACCTTTTTGACCACAGTACCATTGCCACTCTGTCTTTGATTCCTATATCTTGTAATTTTTGATAAGTTAATGAATTCAATAAATTCAATGCATTCTAAGCTGTACTCAAGGGCTTCCTCTCCATGGTTTCATTTACTAGTTTTAATCTTTGATTGGCTAAATTAACCAATGTACTTTGGTCACCAATGAAATTCAAATAATGTATGAACTTAGTAATATCCACAGACAATGTATCCCAGATTATGTGTTTAGCTCCCTAGAGAGGACCCTTTCCTGTATTCCTTTCTTTTAATTCACTAAGCTTCTTTTGTAATTGACCTTTATCCTGTAATATCTTATTCTTGTTTTCAACCATTTTAG
The DNA here is from genome assembly GCA_001517045.1 of Pseudotsuga menziesii. Taxonomy (NCBI): domain Eukaryota; kingdom Viridiplantae; phylum Streptophyta; class Pinopsida; order Pinales; family Pinaceae; genus Pseudotsuga; species Pseudotsuga menziesii. The sequence goes on from LPNX010754029.1 coordinate 237,748, forward strand.
TTAGCTCAGATTTGATTTTCTCATTTTCTTCTTTTAATTCCCTTATCTCTACATCCTTCAAGCTTACTTGTGACATGGGTACTAGTAAATCATCAGCAGAAAAATCATTTAAAGGCTTTTCAATATTTGCAATGGTCAAATCTTCATCAGTAGGAGTCTAGCTCATTAGTTCTTCCATAATCTCTTTTTCATCATTTTGGTCTTTCTTCAACTGTGAAATTTGTGCTATTAACTCATTTCGGTCCGTTTCCCATTTGTTCTTATCTTCTTGGAACTTCACAATTTTTCCTTTGTACTCCATCATTTCCTCACGAATCTTGTCCTTCTCCTCCTACAATGCTAACAATTCTGATGACTGAACATGTTCAGAACTCAGGATTTTCAACTTCTTCTTTAGTACCTAGAGGGCATTATCTTTTTCTTCTAAAAGTCTTCTAATGGCTTGTTTGTTCCCTGTTTCATCCCCTGAGCTTACGATATCTTTTTGCAATTTCTTTATTTGAATAGAATTTTCCTTGTTCTCAACTTTCTCGTGCTTTAATTGGATCTCTAATTTATCAACCAAAACTTGCAACTTGTTAATTTTCAGCATGGCATGCAATAAATCTGAATAAATAATATCTCCTACCTGTTTATGCAACTGTATTTTGTCAGGTACACTAATTTTATCCAATCTTACTTCCATTTCAGCCACTTTTTTGTCACTTACCATATCTAATTTTAAATTATTTCTCTCTACATCCCGAGTGGAAATCAGGGAAGTCTTTGGATTATTCAGACTTCTCACTCGTGGGAGTAGATTTCTAGTTTCTTCCAGGGACTGTCTCTGCTTTTCTACATAGCTAGTCATGAATTCTTCTTTAGATTTAAAAACTGAACCTGATTCTGCATTATTTACACTTTCAAAAGAAAATTGATTCATCTGCACTGACTTCTTAGGAATCAAAGCTACCTTTTTCAACTCATCCGAAACTACTTCACTTGAAATTTTATCATCTTGAGATGCTTTAGTCATCTTACGTGAACTGTCTTCATCTATTTCCATATTTTCAATCTCAGAAAAACTTCTTTTAATTAAAATATTATAACTTTCTGGAATTTGAGACACTGCAACTGATCCACTGCTTGTATTCTCATCGCATCCTAGAAATTCCACAAAGTGAGACAAATTGGATACTTCCTTCAAACCCTCAACAACCTAGTGATGAAATGGTTTATTTTTATTTGCTTGTTTTCTTAGATAAATTATATGATAAGGATCATAATTGACCCTTTGTTCCCTATGAAAATCCATATTTTCCAATAATTTCTCTACAAACACCAGGGCACCCTTTTTTTTAAAGATGAAGGAACCAACTTTAAGGGGGAATTTGATATTGGAGGATTTTTTGAAAGCCCCGAAATGTTCCTCTTATGCATGTAATCTCTTTCTCATGTATTCTAATGCAAATATCCTAGGGGTAAGGAAAACAAGCAGACTGTAAGGCTCTCCAATGAAACTGTATACTCTCAAAATTGTAAAGTATTTATACTAAAACCAATCTCCAATCCTGTCTTCTGGTGACGATTTCATCATAATCTTCATTTCTTCCAACACTCTGGGCAATACTTCATCAAACAACAACTTATATATTTCTGACATAATGGAATTTACAAATTCGAACATAATGATTTGCTTCGGCAGATCCGAAGAGAATATAGTACTCAAGAATTGCAATTTAGTTACATTTGAACATAATAACATGTTCAACAAATATGATTGATACTTGAAAAATCTGACTTTTGAGAACTCGACCAATTGAATATGGATAGCCTTTGCTAAATATTGATCCGAACTGAAGACATGGACCGGCTGGGACTCAGACCCAAGACTAATTGAACTCATTTTTAATAAGAAACCCAAGAGAACTTCACTGACATGAAAGTCATCATCTAGACCTAAAACCTGACAGACCAAAGACACAATGAATTGAACCTCCTCTTTGAAGATGTGAATACGATATGGTAAAAGGATACCTTCTAATGACTGACCTTCATTAAGAATGCTAGACAAGAATTTACATTGAACTTTAGTTTTACAGCCTCTGTACACCTCAGCCAAAACAATATCATTCACAGGCTCACCACTATCAGGGTAATTATCAGGCAAATTCAGAAATCCACGGATAGTATTTGCATCGATTATACACAATATATTGGATGTGGAACAACTCACAATGACTTTCTCAGAAGATGAGTAATTACTTGCACACCACTCGGTGAATTTAGGAAAGGGTAAGGTCTTCTCAATGGCATTCAAAATGTCATTTCCCTGTGAATTATATCACCACAATATTTCTTTAATAATCGATACATTTCCCACTGACAGGAATGGGTCATATACACCTCTATCTCTATCAACCAATAATTCTTTTGTTTCGCCTAGGACTCGAGTAAGATCTTCTAACCCTTTCTCTTTCTCCATAATAGAAAAATGACGATAATTCTGTGAATAAAGCTCGAGTGTTCGAAACTTACCTATGGCTGTAACTGTATGTACCCGAAGTTAACTGTGAAAGGGTGGTGGGCGGTCCTTTTCATTCGTCCCGGCATGTAAAATAAAAAATGATTCTTCAAATAAGTCAACTTCAGTTTATATAGAAGTCCATTCCAAATAATCCTTTTAGTGGTTTTTCTTAAACCATTTTTCTCCGCGGAATGTACCACAAGCTACCACGTGTATCACAGTTTTAATTCTGCTACCACTTTTCTACTCCAACCGTCGTGCAACTCTACCCTTCGTATCTGATGATAACCATTGATAAATTTTCACTTTATTTTCAAGCCATTGGATTAACATACACGTACACATTCCACTAGGCATTTTTGTTTTCAACAACGCGCAACTTTATGGAGCGGACTTCTTATCAACCGTAGATTTTTTCGACCCAGTCTCATAACTGTCGATCCTTGCACCTTGTTAATTATCTCCGCATACCCTTATCTCCCATGCATCTCCATAGAGTAGATCTATTATAAACCATCGATTTTCACCTCCTTGTTCTATACCATTGGATTATGAGATGATTTCATCGTTTATGCGCCCTTTTATCATACATTCACATTGTCATATTTAACCAAAGTCTAAATATCCATCATTTCTCTTCACCATGTTTCCTTCGATACTCTGCAAGTTAGAAGTTTTTAACAACTGGCTCCATCTGGGGATGATATCCTCCCTGCAAGCTATCAAAGAACTCGTAGACCAGGTGCCTATCTTTAATATTTACATGATGGCTTCCGAAAAATTTATCTTCCTTGTTGATATATTTACTAGAAAGGAATGGCATGCCTCCTGAATCTTAGGGCTTTCACTGCGAGCTTCAAAAACATTTGGCTCACCATATGTACTGATTTCTAAAGAAAATAAATATTTACAACCTATGATACAAGTTTTACCTTCTTTCTTAGGATAGGTAATGTTTCATAAATCTCCCTTTGACAAGGTTACTATCCAGAGAAACCCCATTCGGATATTCCAAAAGAAATGCATTTTGTCCTCTATATCCAACAATAACATAAGGACCCACCCACATATGATCAAATTTTCCATGTTTATCTTCTTTACGAGCATCCCACTTCAAGACCAAGTCATCAATTTGAAACTGTTCTTCTTTCACCTTTCTGTCAAAAGTATTTTTTTTTCTTGATGTAATTGCACTTTATCATAAGCCTTATTCATTTGCTCTTCTAGCTCAATAATATTATTTATCCTCCTTTTCATGTGGTTTGGTTCTTCTTGTTGCTCTTGGAAATATCTCATAACTGGAACACCTAACGATGCTAGAAAAACAACTTCAGTTCCATACACCAATTGGAAAGGAGACATTCCAATTGCCCTTTTGGTACTAATCCTGTCAGCCCATAAAGCATATTTGAGCTTGGTATGCCATGATCTTTTATTATCTTCCAACAACTTCCTGATGATCCTTACTAATATTTTATTTGAATATTCGGCTAACCCATTTCCTTGCGGATAATAGGCGGTCGAATGATTGAGACTTATATGATATTTGTGACAGAAATCAATCATTTTATTTTATTTAAAAGCAGTTGCATTGTCTGTTACTATTATTTTGGGGCATCCAAATCTATCCAATATGTTTTCCTCAAGAAAATCCATGACTACAGTTTCAGTGGCTTTCCTGGTGGGAATCGCCTCAATCCATTTTGTAAAATAATCCATAGCTGTTAAAATCCATTTATGTTGTCCTAACAAATTGGGATTTATTTCTCCAATGAAATCCAAACCCCACTGTTGGAAAGGATCTTCTATTGTTATTGTATTTAAAGGGAGAGGAAGTACCTTTCTTTTACCATCAAAAATTTGACACTAATGACACATGCTGATTTCTTTATATACATCTAAAAATAATGTTGGCCAATAGTAGCCTGCTCTTAGAATTTTATTTGCAGTCACCTTCCAAGAATGATGCCCTCCACAATCTCCTTTATGAAATTCTTTAACTGTATGTTGAGCTTCATTTTCCAAAAGACAGTTTAGTAACACACCTCCGAGATCTTTCCAATAAAGATATCGATTTATAATACAAAATTTGGCAGCTTTCAATTTTACTGACCTTGCCCTTGACTTACTCAATCCTACCGGTGCTTGTAAATTTTGAAGTACGTAAACAATGTCAGAGTACCATGGAGACGCCACAAAATCAATCATTACTTCCACCTCTGTATCCAACTAATTAAACTAGTGGGATAAGAAATTGATTTGGAAAGATTCACAATTTGAATTTGTCATCATTTTCGCTAATCCTTGTCCCTTAACCAGCTTAGTAGGCCTTATCTCTATGTCATACTCTAGTAATGTAGCTATCCATTTTCCCCTTCTACCTTCTGGATCAGGTCGTGTCAAAATTCCTTTCACTGCAGCAGTTGGAACATGCACGATTACATGTGACTGTAGAATATATACTCTGAAATCTTTCAATGCCTTGACTAAAGCATATGCCTATTTCTCCATGATGTCATATTTCAATTCTCCATCCCTCAACATCTTGCTGAAAAATGCTATGGGCTTCTCCATGTTCTCATCATTCTTCTGCAGTAAAATTGTTGCAATGGTATACTCTGAAGCATACAAAAATACTAAGAAATCTTTGGTAAAATATGGACTCGCCAACATCGGAGCATCTAAGATTGCTTGTTTGATTTCCGAAAATGACTTCCTAGCTTCCGCATTCCATTTTATCTCATGACCTTTTTTTAGCATATTTGTAATATTCATTAAGATTTCAGCAAAACTAGGCACAAACCTTCTTAAAAAATTCACCTATCCCAAAAATGATTGTATTTCCTTTTTACTCCTAGATTCTCCTACTTTTAAAATTGCACTCACCCTTTCAGGATCAATTTTTATTCTGTCTTTAGATATTATATGGCCCAAAAATTTTCCTTCTTCCAATGCAAAATTGGACTTCTTTGGGTTCAATGATATACCAAATTTCCTACACTTCATGAAAACTTTTTCTAAATGATGAATATGTTCGCTGTCAGATTTTGAATAAACTGTGATGTCATCCATGTAAATTACCACAAAATTCCCAATTTCTCCTGCAAAAGCAATGTCCATGGCTTGCTGGAAAGTAGCTCCTACATTCATTAAGCCAAAAGGCATCTTTGCATACATAAAAGTGCCCCAAGGTGTAGTAAATGTAGTTTTTTCTTGATCTTTAGGTAATACTTTGATCTGATTGTAACCAGAAAAACTATCCAACATCGAAATTCTCTTAGCTCCAACTAACTTCTGCAGTATATGATCCATCTTCGGCAAGGGATAATTGTCCTTCATAGAAACTTTATTTAAATTCCGGAAATCTATACACAGTCTTATTTCTCCATTCTTTTTTCTAACAGGAACAAAATTTGCAACCCACTTTGAAAATCTTAGAGTCATGATGATTTTGGTGTCAAATAATTTTTTTATTTCCTTCTCAATAATGGGAAGCAATTTAGGATTTATCCTTCTAAGTTTCTGCCTGAAAGGTTTCTCCCCAGGTTTTATAGGAATAATATGCTGTATTATAGATGTATCATACTCAAGATATTCATAACTCCAAGCAAACACATCCATATACTTCTTCATTAAATTCACATATTCCTCTTTTTCTTTTACAGGCAAATTTTTGGATAATTTTATAATATTAGGATTCTCCTCGGCACCAATATTCCTATCTTCAACAGCATTCTCAACAGGCTTCACTTTAGTATTCTTAGCAACATCATTATGATCAAAAAAATTTTCCGAAGGAATCAAACCTCTTGGTATAAAATTATTTTTTAATTGAATAATATCTTTTCCTCCTAAGGTTCCCTTTTTTTTTTCAGCACCGTCCTTTTCTTTTTCAGGTTCTTCATCATCCTGAAAGTTCTTGCCATTGTCATTTTCGGTATCAATATGAGTATTTACAAATTCTCCCAATAGTTCTAAAAACCTTCTGATTTGCATGTCATCTTCGAATAACTGCCAATATTTAGAATTATCGGGAATAGATGGTTTGTTCACAATGTCCACTTGATATTCTTTCTCACCAGCAATAGGGGTTTTAAATTTTCCAGCAGCTACTGCCAAAGAATCTGCTACAGTATTTTCATGTCTGGAAACCACCTGAATCGTATGCTCTGTAAAAAAGTTACCGATCATATCCCATACTTCGTTCCTATAAGCCCTCATTCGGGGATGCCTGGTTTGATAACTATCATTCACCTGGTTTATCACTAATTATGAATCCTCTAAAACTTTTATCCTCTGTGCTCCCAAATCTTTCAAAGCATGCAACCCAAGTAATAAAGCTTCATATTCAGCTACATTATTTGTGCATTCAAATGTTAATTTATATGATAAATCTTTAAAATCCCTAATAGGATAAATTATATACACACTAGCTCCAGCGCCTATTTTTTCCACAAATCCATCAAAGTACATAGTCCACAAACCTTCTCTCTTTTGTTTTTCCTCCAAATCATCTTGTTCCATCACTTCTTCTTTTGTATTTTCTTTAGGCTTCATCTGCAATGTAGCTTCCAAATCATATGGGACAGTATCATTAAAGAAAATGGAAGACCCCAAATCAATATCAGCAACATATATATGATGAACTTTAGGCTTATCTTGACTTCTCACTACATAAGGAGTTATTTTCTCACTATACAACCTCTTACTTCCATCTTGAATAGGAATAGTAGCATATGACATATCCATTTGTAAACTACCCTTCAACTTTGAAGTCCAAGATCTTGATAACAATACTCCAAACTTGGGTGGGATATCTGCTACTACCACATCCATTGCTATGGTTTTAGATGGTAATTTATTCAGAGTTACTACCATATCTTTAATCAAACCAAGACATTTCACTCTCCTAGAATCAAAAGAATACAAATCTTTATAAGGTCTTGTTACTTCCAATCCCAAACTTTCAACTACTCCTTTTGGAATTAAATTATGTGATGCACCAGAATCTAACATAGCATTATGGACCACCATATCATGCACATTCAAACTCAAATAAAAAGGAGGGACTTCTTAATTTTCTATATTTTCAACTTTCAGCCCAAATGAAATAGTAGGATTATCATCATTCAATTCCAAAATATCAGATTGCAATTCTCCTTGACCTTTGACCATTTTTGTTATGGTATTTCTATATTCATTGTTTCTCAACAACCCATTAAATGGAACAGAAATTTTCAACTTGAAAAGCTCATTTTGCAAATTGAAACTAGAACTGACTCTTTCCACATCAATTGGGGTTATTTGCTTCATTCCTTTGTTTTTTTGTATCTCATTCTCAACTTCTTTATTTACAACAGACTCTTTTTGTATTTCTTTTCCCTTTTCTATATTTAAAAAACTAGTGGAAGGCTAATTTGGATTTACCTTCCCTTTATTTATAAAGATTTCTCTATTTCTCAATCTGATCTTCCTTTGTACATCATCCATAGCATGCAGATAACCTCTTTGATACTATTATGTCTCCTTTTCAAATTCTTCATTCCCATCCTCCTGTGCAAGCATGTTATGTTCTTCTTTAGTAAGACATATCTCTGAATCTAGTTCTCCAAAAAGATGAATTTCATTTTCAGTAGGGTCTTCTTCATCAGAGACATAATTCTCAGGAAATGGTGGTCGAATTTGTTGTTCTTCCTGATTTCTTGGGTTTCTCATGTCTCTCTGCCTATTTTGTGGAAGTATAGGAGGATTTGGTCTTCTAAAATTAGGATTCCTGATTTGAGGATCGACTTGTTCTCTGTTGAACCCCCTATTATCCATAGTCAATCTATCCATCAACTTCTCCATTGTCTTCAACATCATTTCAAACTTGATATCAGTGGTAGAAGAAGAAGTAGAGGGAAAATTTTATTCCTTTTTCCTCCTATCAATGTCTCCGTGTTTCATTTTTTTGCTTGCCTTCATATTCCCTTCCACTTCTAAAGCATTTGTAAACATTGCGGCAATAATTGTTGATTTTATTTCTCTCAATGAAAATGCAAAGTCATTATCAAAGGCTCTAGCAGAATGTAGTTTAGCGGTGGCTGTAGAAGGTTTTATATCTTCTGGAATAGAATTATAAACCCTCATAAACCTACTTGAAAATTCATGAATAGATTCAAAACCCCTGTTTTTGAGACTATTATACTGAGACAAGAGTTGCAAAGGATTCTATTTGTCATCCCATCTGTCTAGGAATGCATTCTGGAAATCTTGGAAATTCAATATAGATCCATCTGGAAAGTCTTTAAACCATTTCTTCGCTTCACCGGATAAACTTTGAGCAAATAACCACATTTTAACATCTGCATAATCAACTTCTTCCTAGTCAACAAAATCTTCAAACTTAGCCACATGTTGCTTTGCGGTTATGTCACCTTCTCCATCAAATAAGGAAATTCTTTGGGAATAATTTTGAGTAAGGTCATGTAATAAAGCAGGAAAATGCAAGGGAGCAAATCTGGCTGCCATTGGTCTAGATGGATTCAGAGGAACTGAAGACTTTTGAGTGTTTTGAACAACAAGTGTTTCGACTTTTGCAGACTATTGTAAATCTCTCCAAAGGGAATCCAACAAATAATATTCTAATCTACGAGAATTAAATTCAGTATTCTTAAGATCAGACTCAGACTTAGTTTTCAACAAACTTCTTCCAACATTAACTTCCCATTCTGGATAAAAAATATTAGGAGAATCTTGAGAAGATGATGCACCAAACAAAGGAAAATCTATTTTTTCTTTATCCTTTTTCTTAAATAACCTTTCCGGATCTTCCAAACTCTTTAAAATTTCAGTGTCAGAATTACCCAGGCTATGTCTTCTCGAAGCCAGAATGACGTTTTAAATTTTGAAAAATTTTACAATGGAATCGCCAGGGCAAATATACAACCTTCTCTACTGAAAAAAATTCCTGTTTGCCCATAGAAATCTTCTCTTGGTCTTCAAAACTCTGTCATTCTTCCCAGGGAATATTTGCACTTTCGTTCCCCAGCAACGGCGCCAATTTTTTAGCACTCATAATATACCCAGGTTGCAAAAGTAAATCCCAAAGGTAACAGCAAAAACCACTTCAGAAAGAAACTGGCTTTCCTTTCTAGAGAGGGATCTCTCAAATATAAATTTAACAAGGCCAGATATAAAATCAACACTTGAAAATCATATAGACAGTTGAAACGATACACATAATCATTGGACAATGGAGTCAAATATACATAAAGGTATCACAAAATCGCATGCATGAGATTTCATCAAAGGAAAGATAACCACTTAATTACAGTCATTCATTGAGTTCAGGTGGAAAAGGGAGAAATAATGAACAGTCCATCAATATAGAGCATCAAAAGATGAATTCCATATTAACTTCAATAAAAAAATTTATAAAATATTTGAAACAATAGTCAAAGTGTAACAAGTATGAATTCCAACCATTCAATACTACGCTTTAGATATGAGGAAAACAAAATGGAATGTAACACTGGAAAAAACGATCACACAGGAAAGAAAATACGGACTGTAATGTAAATAGCACAAGAATCTCTGATAACCCACACAAATTCAACTTGGTTATTTCAAAAATTATATGTCTTCAAAACATTGATCAACAAATGGGTTCCAACCCCCATTACATCAAGTAAATGCAAATATATACATAAATGATTTCTTCCCCCAAGGAGATTTAATAACTGAATAATATGTTTAATCAAAGTCTTTGTAACTCTATCCATAATAACTAGGAATAAACTACTTTCTTTGATCTTGATAACAGATCATTTAATTAAAATCAACTTGGTGGCAACAAGGCTCAAACAAGCAGCTCCATAGCGTGCAACACCTGTTTTCACGGATGAAGAATATACTTTGTTTTTCCAAATCTTTCCACAGCTCTCCATTGTTCTGTGCTCGGGATATCATACTCAATCATTTCCTGGATAGCCACTTCCAGATCCATATAGTTTTCATAAGACATAGTATTCAGCCCTCCTCTGACGATAAACTTTTTTTGCAATATCTTGAAGTCTTGTGTTAACTTGTCCACAATGACCTTTCCCGTCAGCCCCTTTACCAAATCATCAAACTTAGAGTGATTCATACAACTTTCTACTAGCAGGATATGATAATCTTCTTTAGAAATAAGTCACCCTTCTTCGTCCTAGATAGAAGGAAGGCCATCTTCAAACAATTCTTTAAAAGTATGCCTGAAATCATTAATACGCGAGGTCATCTCATCAACCTTATCTTGTATTGTCTTCATAAGATGATGTTTGTGAATGAACCTTTTTTACCACAGTACCATTGCCACTCTGTCTTTGATTCCTATATCTTGTAATTTTTGATAAGTTAATGAATTCAAGAAATTCAATGCATTCTGAGCTGTACTCAGGGGATTCCTCTCCATGGTTTCATTTACTAGTTTTAATCTCTGATTGGCTAAGTTAACCAATGTACTTTGGTCATCAATGAAATTCAAATAATGTCTGAACTTAGTAATCTCCACAGACAATGTATCCCAGATTATGTGTTTATCTCCCTGGAGAGGACCCTTTCCTGTATTGCTTTCTTTTAATTCATTAAGCTTCTTTTGTAATTGACCTTTATCCTGTAATATCTTATTCTTGTTTTCAGCCATTTTAGTCAGCTCGGATTTGATTTTCTCATTTTCTTCTTTTAATTCCCTTATCTCTACATCCTTCAAGCTTACTTGTGACATGGGTACTAGTAAATCATCAGCAGAAAAATCATTTAAAGGCTTTTCAATATTTACAATGGTCAAATCTTCATCAGTAGGAGTCTGTCTCATTAGTTCTTCCATAATCTCTTTTTCATCATTTTGGTCTTTCTTCAACCATGAAATTTGTTCTATTAACTCATTTCGCTTTGTTTCCCATTTGTTCTTTTCTTCTTGCAACTTCATAGTTTTGCCTTTGTACTCCATCATTTCCTGATGAATCTTGTCCTTCTCCTCCTGCAATGCTAACAACTCTAATGACTGAACATGTTTGGAACTCGAGATTTTCAACTTCTTCTTTAGTACCTGGAGGGCATTATCGTTTTCTAATAAAAGTCTTCTGATGGCTTGTGTGTTCCCTGTTTCATCCCCTGAGCTTACGATATCTGCTTGCAATTTCTTTATTTAAATAGAATTCGCCTTGTTCTCAACTTTCTCGTGCTTTAATTGGATCTCTAATTTATCAACCAAAACTTGCAACTTGTTAATTTTCACCATGGCATGCAATAAATATGAATAAATAATATCTCCTGTCTGTTTATGCAACTGTATTTTGTCAGGTACACTAATTTTATCCAATCTTACTTCCATTTCGGCCACTTTTTTGTCACTTACCATAGCTAATTTTAAAGTATTTCTCTCTACATCCTGAGTGGAAATCAGGGAATTCTTTGGATTATTCAGACTTCTCACTCGTGGGAGTATATTTCTAGTTTCTTCTAGGGACTGTCTCTACTTTTCTACATATCTATTCATGAATTCTTCTTTAGATTTAAAAACCGAAACTGATTCTGCATTATTTACACTTTCAAAAGAAAATTGATTCATCTGCACTGACTTCTTAGGAATCAAAGCTACCTTTTTCAACTCATCTGAAACTACTTCACTTGAAATTTTATCATCTTGAGATGCTTTAGTATTCTTATGTGAACTGTCTTCATCTATTTCCATATTTTCAATCTCAGAAAAAATTCTTTTAATTAAAATATTAGAACTTTCTGGCATTTGAGACACTACAACTGATCCACTGCTTGTATTCTCATCGCATCCTAGAAATCCAACAAAGTGAGACAAATTGGCTACTTCCTTGAAACCCTCAACAACCTGGTGATCAAATGGTTTATTTTTATTTTCTTGTTTTCTTAGAGAAATTATATGATAAGGATCATAATTGACCCTTTGTTCCCTCTGAAAATCCATATTTTCCAATAATTTCTCTACAAACACCAGGGCACCCTTGTTTTTAAAGATGAAGGAACCAACTTTAAGGGGGAATTTGATATTGGAGGATTTTTTAAAAGCCCCGAAATGTTTCTCTTCTGCATGTAATCTATGTCTCATGTATTCTACTGCAAAGATCCTAGGGGTAAGGAAAACAAGCAGCCTGTAAGGCTCTCCAATGAAACCGTATACTCTCAAAACTGTAAAGTCTTTATACAAAAACCAATCTCCAATCCTGTCTTCTGGTGACGATTGCATCATAATCTTCATTTCTTCCAACACTCTGGGAAATACTTCATCAAACAACAACTTATATATTTCTGACATAATGGAATTTACAAATTCGAACATATTGATTTGCTTCGGCAGATATGAAGAGAATATAGTACTCAAGAATTGCAATTCAGTTACATTTGAACATAATAACATGTTCAACAAATATGATTGATACTTGAAAAATATGACTTTTGAGAACTAGACCAATTGGATATGGATAGCCTCTGCTAAATATTCATCCAAACTGAAGACATGGACCGGATGGGACTCAGACCCAAGACTAATTGAACTCATTTTTAATAAGAAACCCAAGACAACTTAGCTGACATTAAATTCATAATCTAGACCTAAAACCTGACAGACCAAAGACACAACCAATTGAACCTCCTCTTTGAAGATATGAATATGATATGGTAAAAAGAGACCTTCTAATGGCTGACCTTCATTAAGAATGCTAGACAAGAATTTACATTGAACTTCAGTTTTACAGCCTCTGTACACCTTAGCCAAAACAGTCTCATTCACAGAATCACCACTATCAAGGTAATTATCAGGAAAATTCAGAAATCCACAGATAGTTTTTGCATCGATTCTACACAATATCTTGGACGTGGAACGAATCACAATGACTCTCTCAGAATATGAGTAATTACTTGCACATAACTCGGTGAATTCAGGAAAGGGTAAGGTCTACTCAATGGAGAAATAATACAGAAATGACTTACAAGCATTCAAAATGTCATTTCCCTGTGAATTATATCACCACAATCTTTCTTTAATAACCGATACATTTCCCACTAACAGGAATGGATCATATACGCCTCTATCTCTATCAACCAAGAATTCTTCTCTTTCATCTAGGACTCGGGTAAGACCTTCTAACCCTTTCTCTTTCTCCATAATAGAAAAATGACGATAATTATGTGAATAAAGCTCAAGTGTTCGAAACTTACTTGTGACTGTAACTGTATGTACCTGAAGTTGACTGTGAAAGGGTGGTTGGTGGTCCTTTTCATTCATCTCAGTATTTAAAATAAAAAATGATTCTTCAAATAAGTCAACTTCACTTTATATAGAAATCCATTCCGGAGACTCCTTTTGGTGGTTTTTCTTAAACCATTTTTCTCCGCGGAATGTACCACAAGCTACCACGTGTATCACGGTTTTAATTCCGCTACCGCTTTTCTACTCCAACTATCGTGCAACTCTACCCTCCGGATCTAATGATAACCGTTGATAAATTTTCACTTTATTTTTAAGCCGTTGGATTAAATTACATGTACACATTCTACTGGGCCTTTTTGTTTTCAACAACGTGCAACTTTATAGAGAAGACTTCTTATCAATCGTAGATTTTGTCGACCCAGTCTCATAACCGTCGATCCTCGAACCTTGTTAATTATCTCTGCATACCCTTATCTCCTGTGCATCTCCACAGAGCGGATCTATTATAAACCATCGATTTTCACCTCCTTGTTCTATACCATTGGATTATGAGATGATTTCATCGTTTATGCACCCTTTTATCATACATTCACATTGTCATATTTAACCAAAGTCTAAATATCCATCATTTCTCTTCACCATGTTTCCTTTGATACTCTGCAAGTTAGAAGTTGTTAACAGTTATAATCTCATCTAAAATTTTAGAACTATTTTCATATCTGTTTTGAATAAATGTTGCATCAAGATCTTTTCTTAAATGAACTAACTCTTCCTCCATTTTTTCACAGATTAGTTTTTTTTCTTTAAAATATTTTTCCATCCTTTCTTCTATCCTATTTGCATCTTGAATTTGTTGTTTCAAATTGCTTATGATTTTCTTTATCTCCTTTTCTTTCTTTTCATGCTCTTCCTATTGTTCAACTACAAAACTTTTCAGCTGTCTATATTTATTTTTGTATATTTTTAATCCATCCAAAGCATTGAGTAGTTATATTAACCTCTACTTCATCTTTTGACTCTTCCTTATGTTCATTTTCTTCTATTTCATTAGACTCTTCAATACCCAGAAAAATAACTTCATTATCACTGTCCTTAACCTCAGATGAACTGTCGTCCTCTTCTTCTTTTGAGTAGGAATTATTTTTTCCTTTGTACTTTTTATTATTTTGGAATTTTCCCTTTTTTTTGTATTGTTTATTTTTGTCATCTTCATCCTAAGAGTATTCTTTGGGATAAGGACACTTGGCTTGAAAGTGCCCAATTTTTCCACAATTAAAACAGTTGAAGGGTAGCCTGCCTTTGTACTTTCCTGATCCTTTCTGAATTTTTTTAATAAAATTGGCTTCTTCCACATCAAATTCTTCATTATGGTCAGTTTGAGTTTTTTTCTTTTTCTTTTTTATTTTCTTGGTCACTTTGAAGGCTAATTCTCCTTTTGAAGTATTATCAATTCCTAGTCTTAGTTCATAGGTTGTAAAAATTCCATATAGTTCATCCATGGTAAGTTCTCTTAACTTTTCTCGATCTTCAAGGGTGGATACTTTGGGATTATATGCCATAGGAAGTGTTCTTAATACTTTTTGCACTATCTCATCACCTGTTATTTATGCTCCTAGACCTATGATTGTATTGATAATACTGTCAATTTTTTCGAAGTACTTTGAAATAGTTTCATTATCCTTTATTATTAGACCTTCATACTGAAATTTGAGGGATTGAAGTTTTGTTTTTTCCACTTTGGAATCTCCCGTATATAATGTTTCCAATTTGTCTTATATTTGTTTTGCACTTGTACAAGATAGTACTTTTGCAAGAACATTTTTACTCACTCCAACTTGTAATGTATTTAAGGCTTTTGCATTTTCCCAATATTTATTCCTATATTTTGCTTCTGTTGGAGTAGTTTTTGAAATATCATATCCTTCTTCAACTAATGCCCAAACTTCCAGACCAATGGACATAAGATAACTTTTAATTCTAATTTTCCAGAAAACAAAGTCTTCACAATCAAATATGGGAATTCTTATTGACATCTTCATTTGCAGATCCATAATGGTTTTAATAGGATATTCCTTTAGTGGTTAAACTATGGTGAAGGAACCTACTCTGATACCAATTGTTAAATCATGTCCCATCTCTCAGGGGGGGGGGTGTATAAGAGACTAAAATTTAAACAATTTTTGCAAATGTAAACACAATTTTGAACACAATAATTTACTGTGGAACCCTAATAAGGTAAACCAACAACACTTTCCGAAAATTTTGTTTTTACAATATACAATAGAAGAATATGTCTCTTCTTTTAGATCAACACAAACTGATCAGGATGCATCGACAACCTTATTCACCAGCACCAATTGGTAGGAGGCAACGAACCCCTTATTTAATAAGCTATGACTAACAAGGAGCACCTAATCCCTTTGCAAGAACCAACCTGCCCTAGCAACACCCTTCCTCCCTTAAATGTGATGAACCATGCACACATATTAGAACACCAGTGACACAGTCTTGGTGTTTGTCTCCTTGGATCTGAACATAAAGACAATTTATTTTCATGTTAAATTTCTTCTTAAAAAATTGCCTCTTAGATCGTGACTATTGGTTACAAACACATACATTCATCATTTGACCTTCAACCATCATACTCTTTCATTGTGCCTTTGCACCAGACACACCCTTTCATCTTTTCCGCAGCCTAGAATTGATTTTTGCGACTCTGTTGATGTTTTTCTAATGCTTCTGCACTTTCGATCCTATAGATTGTATTTCCACACTTGGATTTCCACCTCAACCATTTTGCACAGTCGATTTCCATTAAACGTTTCATGACCGTCGATCTGAGGAGGAAATCGGATATCAAAAATGTGACTTTTCCCAAACGTCATTTCAAGTATTTCTCTTTCCGCTTTCTGCCTTCCGGACTTCAGGTAGCAGAAATGTGACATTCCCAAAGTATTTTCGCAGTTCTCTGCCTTCTGCTTTCGTCCTTGTGGACTTCAGGTAGTGGAAATGTGACATTTTCCAATGTATTTTCGCGGTTCTTCACGTTTCTACTTTCCTTCTTCTGGACTTCGGGTAGCAGAAATGTAACATTTCCCAAGGAATTTTCACTGTTATCTACCTTCCTGTTTATTCCTTCCGGACTTTGGGTAACGTAAATGTAACATTTCCCAAGGTCTTTTCGTGGTTCTCTGCCTTCCGCTTTCCATCTAGATCGTTGATCTATTTTAGCGGATCACTTCTGAGCCGTTGGATCTCGGATCTTTGTTGAACTTCAACCTTTCCGACTATCTTATGCAAAACTGATCCTCAATCATTGAATTTTGTTCGAAACTCTCCTTAGCTATTGATCTTTGATCAACCGTGAAAGTTTACCTCGTCCTTCTTGCACTTAGCGGATCTTATCCTAACCGTTAGATTTCATGCGGGAGGTTTCCTGAACGTTCATTTCTAAACTAATGCGGAACTATACTCCTACACATGATTTCCTTGCGGAACTTAGCTATAGTTGTAGATTTACCTTCCAAACCATATATCTACTTGAATCTTAGTCATAGATCCCTAATTGATCTCTCTACGCAAATCCTCTATTTTCAAACCATTGGCTCCTTCATCTTCAACACGTAGGATTTCTTCTCTGTAGGCTTCTTCAATTGCCATCGATGCCAACCTATAATGTTATGTTTCCAACAATTAGGTGAAATTAGGTCAAATATGGTAGAAGGGCACCTTTCTGGCTCCAATTAACTAAAAATTAGGTGTAAATTCTCCCAGTGGATTGTGTTGGTGCTTTAATCATGAAAACCATCCTAGTTAGGTTCCTTGAATGAAGGAGGTGGCCCAGATAGCTGAAACTGATGAGATGTCGATGGTGTAAGCACATGTTTGAGTGAAAATACTTAGGATAAGTGGTAAATTAGGTTTTTAAGACCAAATAAATGATGTGTAGTTGGAAAATTAGTCCAACATAGATGAGATGGTGGTTGTCCAACTGGTGAGGTGAAGGAGGAGGTGGATATGGAGGATGATGACCCTCATTAGATGGATTAAATGAACTATCAATGTAATGGACATCCCTCAACATTGTTATAAGGCTAGTAGATCTGATGATATGATGCGTAAGAAGCATCATATCACTAGGAAGTTCCCTCCACATATCCACAAGATCAAGGACTGATGTGATATATTGAACTGGTATAGGTTAGAGTCCCTACCCTATCATAAATGAAAGAAAATAGCCCATCAAATATTGGATGTCTCTAGAAGCAGGCCTGTATCACATGTCGAGTATCGGTAGCTTAAGAACCTAACCCTTTGGCCCAACCAAAACCATTCAAATGTTAGTAGGTTTGGTAGGCCAGTACCAAATGAAGGTACCAATATCTGCAAAATATATAGTACATAACAATAATTAGATAATTTCAAAAAACAATTTAAATAAAGCGTTAGAATTAATTTTATTTGCATTAAGTGTTGTAATCTAAGATATTACATTGAATATAAACACACTAAATATAGATAACAAGAAATTCAAATCATTATACAATAGAAGATACCAAATTAAAGGAAACAACAAAAACAATTATATTATATCAAACCCATAATATATACAAAAGTAATGCGAGTTTGCTTGAATCACATCTCACTAGCCTATATAAATTCTCTTACAATTAGTTATCCAATTACAAAAGTAGTTATCTCAACTTAATTGGCCTATTGTAACTACCAGGCCAACCTGACGATGGTCGGTTGGAGGACCTAATCGACCATTTGACTAGGATCCTCCCACATTATTATGGAGATAAATTCCTATGGCTTGGGGTACCACAACAGAAAGCTTGACTCTAGAAATCAATCCTTTCATATATGCAAGAGAAACCAAATATCTAACACTAAAGGATATCGATTCATACCTTATTTCGGACGGTTGATGTAGATCCCCGTTAAGCTTTTCCACTCCAGCTTGTATTGATAAATTGCTTCCTAAAAATTCAGCAAAAAAGACAAGCATGCTATATATAATTGTGCTAGACCTAATATAGCATATATAATCAATAACATATAAGCATTTAAAAGCATCCATGGATCGAATACTCATTTAAATACACATTATTGGATAGGAAAAGATATTTCTATTGATATAAAATAGAGATTAGAATAGTGACAATCTTTGTTGGCACATCTGCGAATCAGAGAAACTGAGTCCCCCACTTGGGCATCCACCACCTCAATCCTCCATCTCTCGATAGCAAGCTCACAAGCAAAAGGAAATCTTAGGAAGAGCACAAAAGTGCTCCAAGGGACAAAGGGATGCAGACTCAAGTATAAGCTTCGGAAACAATGGACTATAGTTTTCTTGCTCTATAATTCCTCCCCTTTCAATGTATCTAAAGGGTTCCTTATATAGCTCTTCAATGGGTTAATGAAAGGTCGAATCAGAGTGATATCAAGGCATATGGAAGGCCAAGAGACAAGTGAGTCGGATCCACATCAAGGAAAACTCAAAAATAATTTGGCCTTTTGCACATATCCCGATGTATGCGGGTTTAAGGGTCAAATCCACGTACATATGTGAGAAAGGGATTAAAAGTCATGTATGGAAATTATTGCATGTTTTTAGGGATGATATTGGAAACATCAAAGGTATAAAAATGGTCCATGGGGTCTAAAGAGTCTACAGATGGTCAGGGAAGGCCATTAATGTGTGATTCACCATGTTTGGTAAAACCAGCTGTAACAGATGCCCCCTAATGCGTGAGGCAGAGGGGTCATATGATGGCCGAAATACATTATAAGTCCATCCTAGAAGTGGAGTGATGAAGAACCCAGTGGAAGAACCAACCATCCAATCAGTACAATACAATGATAAAACTCTGCACATAACTACAAGTAGATATAGCAATCCCGGTACATAAGAGTACAATGGCCATGAATAGGCATGATACAAAATATGACATGTGTGGTCATCACCATGTACAATATAGATAAATCAGAATCCCCATGATGAATATATACAAAGGATCATGATCTCCATGAAGGATGAAGATATATAGTGGATTAAGATCTCCATAATGGATTGAAATATCTGACATATACTGGAATCAAGTCACGAGAGATGAAATCTCATGAACACTGGCACGATCAAGGAGGTATCATATAAGAGATTCCACCAATCTAGAAGGTCTTCTACACAAACTTCTATGAGTACATGTCCTACTATGTGAATAGAGGTGTCGGGGTCGAACATAGTAGTCCATTGTCTGATTACCGGTCATTGATGTATACCGTTAACAGATGTGAGATCACCCACCAATAATGAAAATGGGAATCAAGGTAATAGAGTTCAAACTAACAAGTGTGAATAAATGTGTTGAGGTTGAACACTTGAGAGAATCCATCGATCAGGGGACATTGATGTATTCCCAAAAACTGTCGATGGTGAGAGAACCTGCCACTGATGACTACAAGTCTCAAGGAACTCAAAAATGAGTCTAGATTCCTATCCTAGAATAAATGATATGAAGTTGATGGGATGAAATCCACTGGAAGGAGGGAATTAAGGCATCCCCCATCATCCAACATGAGGTACTCAGCAAAGTTGTATAATGTGCACAAACCAGTAACTATACTGGGAATGGTCGACATGCAAAGTCAAGATAACTGAGGAATGGCCGACTCAGGTTTCAAATTCCTTAGAACAAGAGAATAAATGCAAATGGTGATTGAATGTAGGTAGCATAGACTTGATATACAAAACTGGGACATTTTTGCGACATAGGAGGCATCAACAGAGGCTCCATAGGGACTGGAAGCTTAACCAGTCGGTGGAGATAAACTCAGATAAATGAGTACATTTCCTAATGTCAAACTACTAACCCAACCAACGGATGTGATATACAGTGCTCTGTTTGAAGGTGACATGACTCGACAGCTGCCAAAGATAACATCTTTTCTTGTTCAGCTTTTTGGTTTTTTAATTTTTTTGGACTTTTTCAAATATTTGAAAAGCTTGAAAAAGAATAAAATTTCTTTAAAGTTACATACTAGGAGGAGATGAGTGTCAAATGGGAAAACAAACTAGTTCCAAGCAGTGGAACATACCTATGCTCAATGCAAGGAAACATGTGTAGGATAGTGACACTCGGCGGAATGTATCCTCATGGTAAAAATAGGGAATCAAGCTACAAAGGATATATAAAATGGATTTGCATAGCTAGACATGAGACAAGCTCAGGCTAAATGGCTGATACTCAAAGTCAGGGAAGCCAGCATAAGGCTCAATGAGGTAAGCAAATCTCATGATAATGCAATTACAACTTGACATACAAGAGTCCTGGGGAAATAGGCCAGCAAAAATATCAAGAGGAGTATGACGCTCTTGCGAAATGTCATGGCGATACTATACAATGGACTCCCACACCCTAAAGGACAAATTGTTGGCATGGGTACCAAATGCAAAAAAGGAGCTAACTAGGGTACCCATGTAAGGTCAATCTCTACTATTCACATCATGTCACTTCTAAAACAGCAAGAAGGTTCCGTGACAGGATAGAATGGGCTTGTACCTAAGGTAATAATGAAACGGTCATAAGGCCATTCAAAATGCAAATGGAGGTGAAATCTAACCTATATGACAGTTTAAACATCATACCTGAAATCGACACAAATGGATCAAAACAACGGTCGAAACGACACTCAAAATGGTCTCCTACATCATCATATTAGTAAAAAATGGTCCAAAAGGGTCAGAAACGGTCCAAAACTATAGAAAGGGGGTAAAACTTTTCAAAAATTTGAAAAATTTCTAAAAATAGTAAAAAATTCAAAACATTATATATCATTTGAAAGTTTTACCTAATTGAGCTCAGAACTTCAAACGCAAATTCCAGGAGTTTTAGCCGGCGAAATTCGACACCATTTTTTCCAGGTAACTTCCCATGACCTGCTCTTTCATTTGCATGTAAATTTTTCAAATTTCCATGGTTAAAATTGATTTCTAGGCCAATCTAAGATATGCGCTTCAACCCACGCATAAATAGAGGCTTTGTTTGCATATAGGGCTGGCTATACATGGAAAAATGGCCCAAAGTTGCGTACATACGCGGTTGTTTTGAAAACAGTCGCGTATGCGGCCGCGTTTAAGTTTTTCTAAGACATATAATGACCAAAACTCAAATTAAATGTGCAGGATGGTTCTATAATGGAGGGAAATAGAGCACAGGATGTAGAAGAGTAGTTCGGGGTGATCTAATGGCTCAACAAGCGTTATGTGCATGCGGGCTATACAAGTTTTGGTGTCTTGGTAGCTTGAGGGCCAAACCAAGAATGCTGCAGATGCTAGTAGACTACTGGGATCCTAACTCAGATTCATTTCAGATCGATGGGATGTCCCTCACTATAGAGGTGGAGGACATATATTTCATTATAGGATTGTCCCGACAGGCAGAGGTGGTAAACCTACACTCTCACGAGCTCGGAGGTGGCCTCACTATAGATGAGTACATAGTAGTATACTATTTTCTCTACACGAAAAAGGTTGGGATTCAAATCCCGACAAACTCCATACATGTACTTGGGTTGAAAGCCATACTACTGGCCCTCGACAGGATAGTCGGTCTAGCATCACTCCACCAGGCCTTGAGACCATTGATGTTCTATGCAGTGGAGTGCATGAGACTTATGGTTTACGACTAGAGCACTGCACTATTGAGTAACATGAAGCAACAGCTCAGTGACTGCAAGATGGGTAGGGTACGAAACTTTAGTTTCGGCAGTATACTGAGTACGTTCTTCTTTGAGCGTGTTCTGAGGCTAAGCCCTAGAGTTGATGTTCCTCCTCATGGGGTTCAAGATCTGGCTCAACGACATTGGGCAGATGTGATGCGCAGACTAGGCAGAGGTAGGGTGTATAACCCCTACCCAGCTGATTTCTTTCCATGGTGGTGATGGCAGATAGTTGCCATCGATGATTACCCCTATGTAGGGATAGATTTTCGGGGAGATCCCGACATGCCCCTACCACTAGGAGTAGCATAGGACGACATTGTTAATGAATTCCAACCCTCTTTTTAAAGTTTTTTGAGTTATTTAAATTTTTTTGTGTTTTTTGATATATGGAACCAAAAGACATGTTTTTGTGTGATGACACATAGTGATGATCTGTCATATGCATGCAGATGTAGGACCACGATGGCCTGGTGGTTTCTCTCATCATAGACGAAGAGGAAGAGGAGATGACATTATGGGTGTGGATGCGGAGCGGACACTCCAAATCATTCATACCAACTTTGTGCGGCTAACACATAGAGTACCCATGGCACAAGTTGAGTACTTTCCTGAGGCCATGCAACGTCAGGTGGTGGGTGTACCACGAGCATGGGTGCGGTTATTTCGACAGCTAGCTAGAGCCATGGTGAGATTCCATGATTAGAACCCCCCTCCTCCTCCATAGGCTTAGATACCTGGGAGTGATTCATTTTTGGACTACCATGTATTTATATTTTGGTGGCTCGAAAGCCCCATTTTTGTATTATGACACTTATGTATTATGACGTCACGTTTTGGATGTTTAATGAAAAACTTTTATGATGATCGATTTATTTATTTACATGTGTAAAAATGTATGTTTGTGATGAGCCTATTGTCTATGAAACAAATGCCAATCTAACACATAGTTAGCATATGAGTCAGCAACTTGATTATAAATTATTGGAACATGTATATATGTTATGTTGTCAAATTTCCATTCTAACAATCTCACATGTAAGAATCTTCGTAATAATGTTGGATCCCTAACATGATACAAGCCATTAAGATGTGACACTACTAACTGCAAATCAAGATGTACTTCAAGAGAGAGAACACCATGTGAAATGGCATCCCATAAAAGCTTGATAATGACACTATATTCACCAACATTGTTCGAAGAGGGTCGTAAACATACGCCTCCTGAAGACAATACCTGACACATAGGAGTATAAATCACCCAAGAAGCAAAGGCTGAGTGTTGAGTGTGGTGGCTAGCACCATCCATGAATCCTATGAAGGTAGAAAAATCCATTGACATCTGCCATAAGAAATGGAAGCTAATCAACAAACCCGATCACCATAAGAAAACCTAACTATGAAAAATACTATACAATAATATACAATAGTCAGCCCTGGCTGAGAATCATGCATAGTACTTTTTAAGATAGAGCCCATTTTTAGGCTCCGCCAAGGCTGTCGCCTCGTAATCTACTAGCTCATAGGTGCCCTTCTCTAACAGACGTTTAACAACGTAAGGACCATGCCACATGGGATTAAACTTTCCTTCCCCCAAGGGTTCTTTAGCTTGATCCCACAAAAGGAACAAATCTCCTTCACCAAACTTCCTCGGATGGATAGATTTATCATATTGGACCTTAATGTGATGCTTATTCACTTCTAGAGCCACCAAGGCATCTCGGGGTTGCTCATCAAGCTGCTCTAAGTGGACCAAATGCTCCTCTAATGTGGAAGTGTCTGGTAAAATCTCTATGGCTAGCTTCAAAGAAGGGATTTCGCACTCAACCAAAAATACAGACTCCACTCCATGTACAAGCTAATATGGAGAAAAAATGGTGGTAGTCTTAACCGCAGTCCTATAAGCCCACAAAGCAGGATATAACATTATATTCCAATTGGTCTTGCTTTCTGCGATGGTTCATTGGAGAATGGACTTAAGTGATTTGTTCACTGCTTCAACATGTCCATTCGATTGAGGGTAATAAGAAGAGGAATGTTCTTGCCTATACCCTAACTTCGAGGCCAACTCTTCCATCATTCGATTCTAAAAGTGCCTATCATGGTTAGTGACAAGATCCTTCAGAATACCAAACCAAGTAATGATCTGGCTGAATACGAAATGTTCAACTGTCTCATCATTATATTTAACCGTGGGCATAGCCTTAGCCCATTTCATGAAATAGTCAACAACCACTAGAATATGATGATGCCCCCAGCTCAAGCTGGGTTGTAATCCATGAAATCAAGCCCCCACTTAGTGAAGGGACCGACGATGATAATTGGATGTAACGGGGTAGGACGTGAGTGCATATTATGCACTTCTTGACCGCATTGACACAATCTTTAAAGATCGACGGCCATAAATAACCTGATCTCAATATTTTTTGGGTTGTAGAAAGCCCAGATAAATGACCACCACATGCCCCTCCATGGCAATCATTCAGTACATGCTCAGCCTCCTCATGAGTTAAACAATGACATAAAATGGAATCTACCCCACGATGGTACAATGTGTTATCCACTATAAGGTAATTCTTGGATACATGATGTAACCATTGTCATTCATCCCATGAAAGGTGAGTAGGGACCTTCAATGTTTGTAAATATATGATAATATCCCCATACCATGGATCCAAAGTTGAGATCAGGAAAATGTACTCATCGACAAACGTATCTTCACAAACTTCCTCCTCCTCCTCGCTTGGGAAATCAGAAATGAGCTCCACAAAAATCAACGATTTTTTTTATTTTTCCGAAACAAACTCGAGATCGAATTCTCACAGGATGACAATCCACTTATTATTCTTTCCCCTGATCATCCTTCTAGTGAGGATGAACTGAAATGTATTGAAATGGGCTACCACCAAGGTCTGGCAAAGGAGAATATAGTGTCTCAATCTTTGAACTGCATAAATGGTAGCTAAGGAAAGTTTCTCCACATGGGAATAATGGATCTCTGCATCTATAAGGTTTTGGCTCAAATAATATATGACATGCTCTTGGAGCTCCTCATCCTCTTGAACCAAAACCATACCAATTGTCTCCATGGACGCGACCACATAAAGTAAAAAGTCACGGCTATAGTCGGGTGGACTAATCACCAGAGCCGATACTAAGACTTGCTTAAGTGCATCAAAGGACGCTTGGGCTCACTCATCCCAGCAAAATGTAGTGTCCTTCTTCAAAATATGCATAAAGGCTCTAGTTAAATGGGCAAAGTTAATGATGAATCTTCACAAGAAATTTTCCATGCCTTGCAAACATTGAAGATGTCTAATGTTTCTCGAGGGAGACAATTGAAGTATTGCCTCAAACTTTAAAGGGTTGACTCTTATACCCTCCTTGGAGATAATGAACCCTAACAAGTGACCATACTTCATGCAAAAGATGCACTTATGAGGATTTAACCTAACCAAGTAATGGCAAAATATTTTGAACACTAATCTCAAATGGTAGGAATGACGCATCCTCTGACAAGAATGAACAGCAAGGTCATCCAAAAAGACTTCAATAATCAATTTGATATCATGGAAGATCAAGGTCATAGCCTGCTGAAATGTGGCTCCGACATTTTTAAGGATGAAAGACATCTTTCAATATGCAAATTTACCCCAAGGAAAAATAAATGCAGTTTTATGTTGGTCCTCAGGTTTAATCTAGATCTGATTGTATTTGGAAAAGTCGTCCATAAAGGAAAATATCTTGCTTCCCACACACTCATCCAAAATTTGATAAATAAATGGTGTGGGAAAATTATCCTTAGGATAGGTGCGATTCAAGTCACGGAAATCAGTGCATAT
Organism: Pseudotsuga menziesii; assembly: GCA_001517045.1. Classification (NCBI taxonomy): domain Eukaryota; kingdom Viridiplantae; phylum Streptophyta; class Pinopsida; order Pinales; family Pinaceae; genus Pseudotsuga; species Pseudotsuga menziesii. Next base: position 264,026 of record LPNX010754029.1, read on the forward strand.
ATGGATCGCTCCCTGTTTCTTATCAACTGGAATGGGATTTGAAACCCACTTCGTCAAGGGAACGGGATAGATAAAACCAGCATTCAACAACTTTTCTATCTCAACCTTAATCACGGGTGCTTTTCTAGGATTCACTACACGCAAGCATTGTCGAACAGGCTTAGCATTGGGATAAGTTTTAATTTCATGTTCAACAATGCGAGGGTCAATACCTGGCATTTTCTCATATGAACAAGCAAAGATATCATGAAATTCTTTGAACAGCGGGTATACTCTTAAATCTCAGCATGGGAACATTCTGCCCCAATATAGACATTCTCAATCTTGCCAGGATCACGAGAGATATTTATAGGGATGGTAGGAGATATATTCACCATGTTTCCATCATCCATCGGACCAGGAGAGCTCAATGGAACCACGGGACTACCAATTTTCTCACTAAGAATCTCCCTAAAGTCCTCACACTCCAAATGGTCAAGCTCGAGAAGAAAATAAGATCTATGATGTAACTCTTCCCAAGGTGGCTCAACCCCAGACATGGCCTCAATAATGGCTTCATTTGACGAAAAAACACTATCAAGGCAGTCATGTGTGTGAGAAGACTCAACTGCCCATGCAGGCAACACATATGGGTCCTCCTCCTCCATCCACGAAGAGGAAGGACTAGGAACCACTTATACTATGAAACGAGAACTTTATACTATGAAAAAGAACTCTAGCCATAAAAACGATGATTTTTGCATAAAAAACACCAAAAACACCCTCCAAATAGAAAAGTGTTGATACCAGTATACATGTTTTTTTTTCGGGGTAAAAAATAGAGCCATGGCCTAAACATCCCATATTTTTGTTTACAAAATCTTTAAAATCAACCCCTAAATTGGAAAAAGATTTTTTTTCGTCAAGAGATAAATTACAACTTTTTTAAAACTTGCATATTAAACAAAAACAAATATTCCATCAATAATTTCACCACTCTAACCATATAAAATCAAAGAAATTATGATGCGATTCATAATGAAATCATATTTTAGACCATACAAGAACAAATGATTCATATAAATACTAAAAAACGCCTTTAGAGTTTCAATTACAAACATCATACTAATTAAAAACATCTAAAATGTTCCATGTGAAATTATTCAAATTCATCCATGGATTTTGACACTCCATCTAAATCTATATTTTCTGCAGAGGAAGGACTGGATATAATAATAAAAAATTAAAAGAAAATAAACCCCTAATCCCCTAAACCCCCCACGACATTACATTAAGATCATAATTAAGCTCAATCCATTTGCAACAAAATCACTTCTAATTCACAATATCAAAACTTAGAGTATGTCTTATTTACAATTTTACTGTGTATGCATGTTTATGGATTTTTTCAACTCATATAAGTTGCACAAACTTAGATATTATTACAATATTAAATGTTGTTAAACTTTAATACACTCCACACATTCCTTTGATTCCTCATAATCATGCTTTTGCAATTGTATCTTATTCTTCATAAGAAGTGAGGCGAGACATATAATCACATTAAAAAAAATTGTATTTGATACAATTATAATAGTCTCTCTCTCTCTCCTTCAATTTTTTATCCAAAAAAACACCCAATATAAGTCTTAGGACATGCGAGTTCTTGTTTCTTTTCTATAAATTTATATCATTTTATAAGGTCCCTAACCATTATACTACATGTTTCATTTGACTTCTATATTTGAAGAATTCTTATAGTAAATGGTATGCAAGTAAAACTATTAATTGAAAATGTCTTTGTGGTTTGAAGGTGAGCTATTTTCTCATATAAAAATTACAATTTTGTTGATGGAAAATGGATCAGACAAGATCACAAGGAATCCATTGCAAGAATTGAATCCAACCAAGGCTATTGGTGACCATGAGATAAAAACATGGCTAGATTTAGGGATCAAGTCTAAAAAGAAGTGGGTGGAAAGAAAAAGAAAGGTCGTCTCTTTTTAGGACAATATATTTACCCATGTAATGTTATAGTTAGTTTGTTGGTGTCTCAAATTGTAGCATCAAAAAAATACATATTATTTTATTTGTTATAGGAAAAAAGGATGCTCGAGAAAATTAACAGATGACACTAGAAATGGGGTTGCTAGTATGCATACATCCCAAGGTTGATAAGAGGAAGCTTACTAGAGTCCAAAGTGAGTTACATGATTCCATTTCAAAGAAATTTTGTATGGGTAAAAGTAATCCATTTGTTGAATGAAGAGATAGTGTTTTTTACCCCTTCTATGAGATTGTGTTATTAATATTTATTGAGACCATCTATAATTGCTAATTAGATTAATGAATTAATTCATGTTCATGCATATCATATATCGTATATTTTTTCTATATCCATGTAATTTGGATTTGGAGTTTAGTCATAAGTAGATCCATATAAACATATATGCATTTTAAATTCGACCTCTTAGGAATTTTGAGGTGTAAAAAATTTAATATAAACAAAATTTACATTTCAAGAAATTTAATATATATGAATGCTTAATAAATCTTGGATTAAATGTTGGTCTTAATTTTTAAACTTTTGTGTAAAAATATAAAATTAATCCCTCATATATCCATCTAATATAATTTTTTTTGTTTTCACTTACATGACAACACTTAGTGTAGTTAATTTTTTGTTGTCACATAATTACATATGTGATAACATCTTTCCCATATTGAGCTGTAAAATACTTATTTTATTGTGTGTACTATCTAAGTTAATGGTTATTTATTATTGTTACATTGATAATTTTTTTATATAATATATTGAATTTAGAGTATTAATCGATAATTAACATTTGGCTCCTCAAGGTTGGAGGTCAATTTTCCTCACAAATTACCTTAGCTTTCATTTTTTTTTCAATAATATGTTGAAACTATGATTTTAGTTAAATGAGCATGCCTAGATTAGTTTTCCTTTAAAGAAATTTAGAAAGTATGAACATAATTTAAGCCTTTTCTTGGTAAACATTTCTAAGTATGGTTGTAGTAGCTTAATGGTATGGTTAATTTATGGATGAGCGGAAATGATCCCAATAGAATTTGTGGTCTCTAGTCATGTATTGCCTATGTATTGTGCAAAATACCCAAATGATCAAGGAATAATTTATAGTGTAACGACTAACCAAATTGATCCAATCAAAGCAATTCACATTTTTAGTCAATTTCCACCAAACCACCAAAAAGGCTAGGCATAATTCATGGCATGATTGCTGTTGGTATTTGATCACCAACGTGTACCAAAATGTACATTATTAGACATTGTGTTGTCTAAGTATTATATCAAAATGTGTAAGATATTATAGATAAGGAAATTAAAGACATTCAAATCTGCTACACATTATGTAAAACAAATTAACTTATATCATATATCAAACCATCATATGCACAATATATAACAAAGAATGCAAGTATTTTTATTAATAAAAAGGGGAAAACAAGTCACATTCACCTGATATGTGTAAGATATTATAGATAAGGAAATTAAAGACATTCAAATCTGCTATACATTATGCAATACAAATTATCATACATCAAATCATCATATGCATGATATATAACAAAGAATGCAAGTATTTTTATTAATAAAAAGGAGAAAACAAGTCCCATTCACTTTAGCGGACTTTAGCGGAATAACGATTGGAATGTCGTTAGTCATTGCTGGGATGGGATCAGGAACTGGGCTACTTGGCTGGGCTGGGCTTGGTATGCTGCTCTACCTGCTAGTCACCATAAGGCAACCCACATAGATATCTCTGGACATTTTGGTACGGGACAAAGGTATGGGACCAAGTTAGTGAGGCACGGCCATTCGGTTCAGAGCAGATTTCCAATAATTGACAAATGGCAGCAATCCATTCTCCTAGATATCAGACGAGAAGACGCTATTCTTCCTTTGCTTTGATAGCGCATACTTTCAGAATACTTTGCTCGCCCACCATGGAGTTATGAATGAAGCTCTTTCCTTGTGTGTTATAGAGGACAGAAGTCCAGAAGTCCATAATACATTTCAATTTTTACGGATTTTCTTCTCGGTTTTTGCTCGACTAAGGAAAGAATTCCATAATGCAAGGTGTGTCACACCCCGAGTATTTGCGTTACTAGGCACTCAAAATCCTTCCAGCCAGAATGAACATAGCTTGCAAATTTCTGGTAGGTGATGATAGGAGAGTTTGCTGGACAAGGGAGAGGAAGCGGAGCTCCGCTCCCTTGGGTTCCAAAGGGGCACCCCTCAGGAGCGACGTGATTCTCAGAATCGCGCCGCTCCTGAGGGGCGGCCCTTTGGCACCCAAGGTGGTGGAGCTCCACTCCCTCCTCCCTTCCCTCCTTCTCCCTGTGCACACGTAGACCTCACCTAAGAATTCCATAATGCAAGGTGGGTCATGCCCAGAGCATTTGCGCACTTAATGGGCACCTGAAATCCTTCCAGCTAGAATGAATACAGCTTGTAGTTTCCTGGTAGGTGATGATAGAATATTTTGTTGGAGAAGGGAGAGGGAGCGGAGCTCCACTCCCTTGGGTGCCAAAGGGCCACCCCTCATGAGCAGCGCAATTCTTAGAATCGCACCGCTCATGAGGGGCGGCCCTTTGGCACCCAAGGGAGCGGAGCTCCGCTCCCTCTCCCTTACCCTCTTCTCCTTGTGCACGTAGACCTCAGCTAAGAATTCCATAATGCAAGGCCGGTCACGCCCAGAGTATTTGCATGCTTACTTCGGATGAGTGGGCTACGCCCCATGAATGACGTTGTTTTTTGTTTTTTTGTTTTAATCTGTTTTAACTGAACATGTTTTCTTTTCCGCTCCAGGTAAGTCAGGGAATGAATGTGAGGCATCGATCTGTAGCGATCCTTCTTTATTTTGGCCTCGGGAAAGCATTAGGGCTCAATCATGCACCAAACCAAGGAGGAAAGAACCCAAATAAATAAGAACCTTTCTTTCTCGGTAAACTTTTGCAAAACCCACCCTAGGCGATCCCGGGCTAGGAGCTTAAGAAACAAGTGATTGAGCTTCTTACCACCTTCCGGACTCGTATGGAGATGTTGACCTTTTTCATAAAAAGAAAAATCCATTTCATGTTTGTCCATAGTAAAAACCTCTTTTGGATGGGTCTGATGAAAGCTATAACTCATCGTGGATATAAAATGGAGATTCTTATTGGGTGCAGGAACCAGGTTGGATCTTATAGTGAAGCCAAACCAGTTTAGAGCAGATCGGGACTTCTTTATATATGATGCTCTTTATACTAATGCTGGATGAAGGAAGGTAGGCGCCCAGGCCTAAGGCGTGGGGACAATTATGAATGAATCAATTTTCAGAAAAATGTTAATTCAATACCCCAGCAGATCCATAGTCATTGTGTTCATAAAAGATATGACAACAAAATAAAATATGGGTTTTGGAGCGCTCTATGATGCATTACTTACGTTGATACGCCATTATAAAATCCCAATGCTAATTAATGAATTAATGATGGTGTAACACTACTATAAGTTGATTATGCACTGTGCATTGTGTATTCACTTATATAATGCTATAAGGAAGTTTTGTCAGTGAGGTGGCAACCCATTGACCAAATAAACCATATAATAACTTACTGTATTTGTTTCCAATGAACGCGGGTCGCAGCTTAACACTTGACCATAACACCGAACTTAGCAATTCCTCACAGTCTGAATAAAGTCCTAAATGAAGTCCCCTTCATTGATCTTTGGGGAAATGTCCACCCAAGGATGTGTATAGGAACACTCAAAATACTTCCAGCCAGAATGAACACAGCTGACAGTTTTCTGGTAGGTGTTGATAGGAGAGTCTGTTGGAGAAGGGAGAGGGAGTGGAGCTCCGCTCCCTTGGGTGCCAAATTTATTGTTTTTTAATCTAAATTAAGATATTATATTATTGAAAAAGTAGATTTCTTAACATTGTCATAAATAAAACTACAAATAAATTGAATAATCAATCAAATGGAAAACTTTAATATGTTTGAATAATTTAATCAATGAAACATTCAATAAAGTCCATTTTCATGTGTTTTGGAAAATTTTTAACAACTCAATCAAATAGTGTGGTTTTCATTTTTTAATTAATAGCTTATTAATGACAAATTATAAACTCTTAGAATTAAAGCTTTTTAGTTTAACTTGTTTTTTATAGATTTTTTTAAGGTTTTTATAAATTTAATTTCAAAACATTTTAGTGACATTTGATTTTCTTTATGTAGAGAAAGGATTTATACAATTCAAGTTAGTGAAATGTGTCACTACTTTAACAATGATGTGGTATATGTTTGATCCAAAAAGAAAATATAAAGCTAAAGAACAAATTTTAATTAAATATATCACATTTATTTATATAAACTCATAATCCTATTTTAATATTTAAATTATATGATGATAGAGATTTAAACAAGAACTAATCAAATTTGTCTTAGAAGGGTAAACTTCATGGAATATTGTAATTCTTCAGGGTCTTTATTCTAAGAAGAAATGGTATCTCCAATAACGATTGTTAACAGCAACACCTACACGCCATGAGACCATTTCACATCTGACGCCCCACTCCAAAACACGCTATAAACTAATACGAAGAGTTCGAAATATTTCGATTTTATCATATCTCTCATCACTGTAATATGGATGACTTACTTTCTTAACAACATGCATGAATTGGACATTCTAATATGATGGGAACTATAGGGAGTTTGCCAAAATCGTATCTAAGTGCGACGTATTAATTCATCTACCACCTCTTCATCTAATGCCGTAAATTCCTAAGTGGACTAAGAGAGATTCTATCTTTAGGCTAAGTTTAGTTACATGGACACTTACATGGACTAGACCACTAGAGGGAGAGGGCTTATTCATAAGCTCATAGTATTAACTAGAATTATTATAGAAAACAAACTACAACAGGCCATAGAATGGATATGCAAGAGAAACGTATATATCGATTTTACTTGACTTATACCCACCACTTTCTATAGACTTATACCACACTTATACCCACCACTTTCTATAGTTTCTTTTTACTTATTTGACTGGTATCAATGATAAATGATAAATGTTGTCATTTTATATTTATTGTAGTTGGGTAATCTCCATATCAGTAATATATGTAAAATATTAAAATGTTTAACATGAAGGAGCAACGGTGATTATTTTTATTTATATGAGTAGTCTATTTGTTAGACATTTTTTACTATTTGGCGAAGTTTTAATTGGAATTAGGTTAACTTTTTATTTTTTTCGAATATGAATTGTGAAGTGCCCAGATCATTTTTTTGAAGCCATAAATGGATTCGGCATCCTCAAATACCCCAAGGCAAGACTGTGCAAGTTTAACAACTATCATATCATATACTTTTTTAGGAATTAATCTAAAATTTCTATCATATTATGTGAAAAACAAGAGAGAAAAAGAAAACCTCTAACATTTTTAATGTTATTTACAAATATATGGTATATTTTTTCTTGAATTTATGTGAATCGTCACTTTTTGGAAAATAATATGAAATAGTATCATTTTTATACAAAAATCTATGAAAATTCATTGAAAATGGTTTTAAATGTCTTTATTTTCTCAATTTTTTTAAAACATTGTTAATAAAAATGTCTTATTTTGTCCATAAAAATGTCTTATTTTAAAGAAAATTTTGCAAAATGTATATGGTTTTCATTGTAACTTGCTTCAAAATGTAAGTTATTTTGTTAAATTTCTAAAAAACACACTTGAAAATAGAAATTAAAAGTATTTTATGACAAAGATGATTCAAAGGCCCCAAAAAATGCCTCAAAATGAAAATGTGTGATACTGGTATCAACCCTTTTTGAAACGGAGGTAATAATAGCTACTAAAATTAGGAGAGAGAAAAATGAGAACTGTGTCGAGTTCTCATTTCATAGTATAACTGGTTTAGGCTCTGTAACACATTCAAGATTCGCTTGATATGCTATCATTGTTGCAGGAAACAGCACGTCCATTTCGATAGGCTTACTTGAAGGACTTGGTGTAGGAAGAATCCAAGGATCTTCCATATGGGTAGTGCAAAAAGAAACCAAACTCAATGATGATGAGGCCTCACCGAAACTAGAACCGATCATAAGAACAGGTGCAGTACAACTAAAGCTTCCCATAAGGGATGGATACATGCCAACACCCACACTCCCAGTTGTCGGCTAAGAGTGCTCGACAATCGGGATAGAAGCTCTCGATGATGCGGTAACACATGGATTCTTGAATGACGTTTGATCAATTGTAACTATCTTCCCATTAAATGAAAAGCATACAACTTGAAATAGAGAAGAAGCTATGGCTTCCATACTATACATCCAATTCCTACCCAGTAACAGATTGTAATCGTGGGCCGCATCAACCACCTCGATCTCGATCGCAACGGTCTTCCCTCCCAAATGGACCTTAAGAGAAGGAGGAATCTTGTGTGGTTGAAAATATCTACCATCAAAAGAAGTCAACATGGTATTGGATTTATACAACTCGTGGGAATCCAAACCCTTCCAACACGCCAAAGACATTGGAAGCAGCAGTGCCTTCGTCAATCATAGTGCGTTTGAAGGTCATGTTAAGACATTCTACATGAATCAAGAGAGACACATAGTAAGGAAAGCAAGGCTGTAGTCCTACGGTTTCAAATTTCATGATGGGGGAAGAGTTATCATCGTTAACACCAAGAGCAGAAAGCAAAGCCTTCCTTTGCGAAGGACAACTTTGAAGTACTTCGAGTGCAGACATTGCACAAGGAGTGTGGCCCAAATCCTCGACAACTGAATAGTTCTGGGCGGCTCGGGCATTAGGATTGTGCCCCGAATGCTTAAGGACCCCCTTAGGAATGCGAGGTGCAACTTTAGGTTTATCCATAGGGTTTTCAATATGCAAAGGAATCCCAAGTGGAGCAGGTTCCTTTCCAAGGTCCGGTTGTGACAAACCATAGTCCTTCGCACGAGTCACAACCTTAGTAGCACGCACCATATTGATGCAACCATGACCACTACTAGCTTCCGTCGGATCTTGATATCCAAGAGACTGATCATGGGTTCTAGAGTTCATGTTTTGATTATGGGGTAAAGGGTTGGTCAGCATAGCTGGGCCTTGTGCTATGAACCTTGAGGCTTCTTCAATATGAGGGCACAAGTGAGTGAGGTGGTCATCCTTACACAATTTGCAAAGAAACTTAACCTTACATTTAGATTTCTTGTCCCCCCAAGCATTTTGGTGTTATTTTCATTAGGATTTCCATTTTCATTCCTATTCCCACCCTTACGATTGTTTTTACCCGTCTTCTTATTCCTTCTGGGTTGTTGGTTACCCTTCTGGTCCGACGATTGCATCGAAAGCACACTCACCGTTTGGGTGGGTTGAGATGAATCTGTGGCTTGTCCCAAGGTAGATTGGTTGATAGACAATTGACTAGCCTATTGCACAACCAAATCTGTAGGTTTGGTACTCGTACAACCCATAATGCCATCAGCATGTGGTCCGATTTTGACCTTAGGGTCAAAACAAGAACGTGGAGCATTAGGAATGATCTCATATAACAAACTGGATTGAGCATAAATCAAATCCAATTCTTGTTCCCTAAAAATGGCTTGTTCCTTGTTCTGAACTCTGGATGTAGAAACATCCTTTGCTATATAAGGTGGTAACGATTTAAGGAACCACTCGAGGAGAAACTCTGGTGCTACGAAGGATTTAATCAATCTCTTTCGTCTACGCCACTCTTGGATATGGTCCGAGATATGTGTGGTTTTTTCTTTCTGAAATGTCGACAAGAGTTCTGTACCAATGTCGTAATGCACTGGTAGCTGGAAGTGATTGAGAAAAGTCATAGCTAGGTCATTGAACAAAACGAATGCCCCCCTAGGTAACTCTATGTACCATTTCACTGTAGGCCCGGTGAAGGTGCGTTGAAATAGCCTTAAATGGATCAAATCTTCATGTAAGGAATTAGAAGAGCACCACAGGTGGAATGTAGTAACATGTTCACTAGGATCTTCTCCTCATTTTCCCTTGAATTTGGGAATGTCTGAGGGAAGCTTATTAGGGACAGTCGGCCAAGCCGGGTCATGAGATACTGGATCGTTAGTTAGTCTTGAAAAATTAGGTAAATTTAACGTTGCGAGGAAAGGGAGCCTAGGTTGAGCAGGTTGATGCCATGCTCCCTGATAATTTTATTTCACATAAGACCGATTACCGTAACCACCATGGCCATGGCCATAGTTCCCTCCTCCCATTTGACCTGTGTAGGGTGGCATGGAAGCACCATAATGTGGTGTACCTTGAATATGTGGAGCTACAAAGCCATAATTCAGGGAATAAGGGGGTTGTTGATACCCGTACCCATAAGGTGAATAACTCTGCCCATACTATGATCCATAATATGGTCCATAAGAAGTCCCATGATATGTCCCATGAGAAACTCCATAAGTAGGAATATGACCTCCAGGAGTAGGAACATGAACTCCAGAAGTAGGATTATGAACTCCCGATACAATAGGAGTTACTTGACTCTGAGACACAACTATGCGAGTAGTGACAGTATGAACATGACTCGTAGCAACATTCTGGACCAAAGGACCACGTGAACGAGGTGGAGGAACATCATTCAAAGAACTAGGAATAGAGGACGAAGGGACATGCGAAGTGATGTAAGTGGTATTTCCTATAGTCACTCGTCTTGGTTCTGGTATTCGAATAGGACTACTAACACCAGGTCTAGGATGAACATGTGATGTATCCTCCACCGCTGGGATGGAGGGTGCAATATGACTCATGTTCCCAAATATCTCCACATGGAAAGGAATGGGAGTGCCCCCAAGGATAGTGTTAGGTTCAAACTCTAACTTGGCATGATGTGCCGAATCATGTGTAGGAGTACCAGACATGTCATAACTAGTGCTTGCAGGTTCATGATGAGTCTCGTCACCCAGAAATCAATATTGGTGACCTGTGAATGAGGGATCATACCCAGAGTGTGTAGGTATATCAGGTGAAGGATCATATGTAGGAGTAGGATCTTCTTCCCCAACCTCGTGAGGTGGAGAAGGAAACTTAGGAATTTCATTTTCATGATCTCCCATCGTGTGTGAATCAATGTGAGAAGTAGTACTTCTAGACTATCTGTTTCTCTCTCCCAAAGGAAGAGGAGATGTAGAAGGCAGAAGTCCTGCTAAACGACAAGAACGGTGAAGTGCCGCACCCGAATCCACAATGACTCAAAAAATAAAAAAGACTCTTCTAATTATGCAAACCCTAAGAAAGCTAGCATGCATAGAGCATACACCTATATAATCTAAATCCAATCACAGGTAAACAACGGTAGGATATGTGAGCTCCTGAATGAAGCAATTATGTCTCTCCTAGGAGAGGCTTGAGACTGCCATACACAACAAGCAAAGGTTCATAACCAATTATTGTGGCCCTCGTCTTCAACGCATATAGCGACTGTGTTGTCTGACCCCAACCTGGCCAGGACACCTACAGAATAACCCCTGCAAAGTACCCCCTCGATAACCTAGGTAAGGAAACTAAGTTCACCTCAATATAATCAATGCTCAGGCAGATGGTCGCTAGCGGGATTGACCATATGGGTATGGTAGCAAAGCCTAAAACTCTCAAAAGATCCCCCAAATACAAATACAATCCTGGAAATATCTCTGGTGCTACTCAGTTATGACCAGCGGTCATCCCAATCATTAACAACTCACACTTCCTTGTGCTTAACTCCCTTGTAAGAGGAGGATCCTGAGAAACACTAATTATACCAAGTAATTTTACACTGTCACCTTGACAGACACATACATGTTGTTGTTTAGTGGTCTTGGAGAATTTACTCAATATGAACTATTCCAAGACCTTAAAACCTAATCTTTTTGGTGTACCCTATCAAAGAAAATAGTGTAATCCATTTTAATTAAGCATTGATTTTATTTGTCTTAATTACTCAAAAAAGGTAGATGATCATGCAACCAATGGTGTTATGACGCAACATGAAGTAAAATGCACACCTAACAATCAATGCACATGCATTGTGTCGAATGAAAAACAGGGCATGCTACTACGTGAAATGCAAAATTTTCTTCAAATGACAAATGCAATCATTCCTATATGAAATCCTGACTAATACTTCTCTAAGTAAACCTAGTGCAAGTACCATGCAAAATGCAAAGTGCAATGATGCATAATGAGGCAAAGAAGCAAATATCTTTGGATTTTTTGAATAAAAATGAGATAATAAAGCAAAAGAATGACTCTACCACCCCCAGAATTTGCAAGCACAATCAAACAACACTCATGCAAAGTACTAAGGTAAAAGACACCTAATGCACTAATCCCAAAACAAAAAATTGAAAAATGAAATGACAAGAACATTCTTAAAAAAAAAAATTTACCCTAAAAAGCGTCTCTGGTCAGAAACAGAGGTGTATACAGACTCTAGAAGCATCAAAGGAGACTCAGCAATCATCAAAACTCACCGAGCAACACTCAATCTTCCTCTAAAAGGAAAAAACTAAGGGCATACATGATTGTGTGCAGAAAACCCGTGTATATACACGGATATAGCAGTCAAAACCGCGTGTACATGCGATTGTGAGGAAAAAACTCGCATACAGGAAGGAAAAGGGATAAAAATGAAGGAAAACAAATAAGATGAGACAAAATTCACACCTATCAGACACTACCATGCAAGCATGTCCCCAGACCCGACTCAGAAATAGAGAAATCAGAGCAATTCAAGAACATTGAATATCGATAAAAACCCCCAAAGGACAATTACTAGGAACTCCCCAGCGGAGTCGCCAATTCTGTTATGGAGAGAAATTCCTATGGCTTGGGGTACCACAATAGACAGCTTGACTCCAAAAATAAATCCTTTCCTATATCCAAGAGAAACCAAATATCTAACACTAAAGGATCTCGATTCGTACCTTATTCTAAACGGTTGATGTAGATCCCCATTGAGCTTTTCCACTCCAACTTGTATTGATAAATTGCTTCCTTAACATTCATCAAACAAGATAAGCATGCTATATATAATTGTGTCATACCTACTCTAGCATATATAATCAATAACATATAAGCATTTAAAAGCATCCATGGATCAAATACTCATTTAAATATACATTATTGGATAGGAAAAGATATTTCTATTGATATAAAATAGAGATTACAATAGTGACAACCTTTGTCGACACGTATGCAAATCGAAGAAATTGAGTCCCCCACTTGGGCCTCCACCACCTCAATCCTCCATCTCTCGATAGCAAGTTCACAAGAAAAATACAAGCTTGGAAAGAACAAAAAGTGCTCCAAGGGACAAAGGGATGCAGACTCAAGTATAAGCTCCAACAACAATGGACTATAGTTTTCTTGCTCAACAATTCCTCCCCTTTCAATGTATCCAAAGGGTTCCCTATATAGCTCTTCAATGGGGTAATGAAAGGTTGAATCCGAGCAATCTCAATGCATATGGAAGGCCAAGAGACAAGTGAATCGGATCCACATCAAGGAAAACTCAAAAATAATTTGGCCTTTTGCACACATCCCGATGTATACAGGTTTAAGGTTCAAATCCGCGTATATACACGAGAAAGGGATTAAAAGTCGCATATGGAAATTATTGCATGTTTTTAGGGATGATATTGGAAACATCAAAGGTACAAAAATGGTCCATGGGGTCTAAATAGTCTGCAAAGGGATAGGGAAGGCCATAAACGTGTGATTCACCATGTGTGGTAAAATCAGCTATAACACACATCTTCCCCACCAACAAAACCTTTCGTCTTGAAGAAACAAGGATATGTCCATGTTAGGGCGCGCACCTCAATGGTCCTTAAGATGGGTAACCCCCGCGGGTTTGACTCAAAATAGTCTTAGGGGTGTCAGGGGTTGAGTCAAAGTCCTCTATTGTAATAAACCCGCGGCTTAAGACCAGGGTTTAGGGTTTTGGGTGCCCATGGTATTGAAGCCATGTTTTTGTAAACAGTGCATTATAAATAGGCACTTGTGTAAATAAGAAAGGTTAGGTTTTATAATGTAAGAAAGATTAAGGCGAGGCTAAGGCTGATTTTGTAAGGAAAGGTTAAGTCCCAGCTGTGTGCGTGGACGACCTCTACAGCTATGTGCGCAGAGGGTTTTGTAAGAAGATTAAGGAAAGATCTGCAGCTGTGTGCGTAGAGGCCTGCTGCTGTGTGTGCGGTTGTTAAGGACTGAAGGGATCTGTAGCTGAGTGCGCAGATCAAGCTGTGGTTTTGTAGCGAGTTGAATAAAACACAGTTTGTGGACGTAGCCCCTACACTGGGGGTGAACCACGTTATATCTGGTGTTGTGGTTTCTTGTGTTGTTTCTCTTTCTGTTATTTTTATGCATTAATAACTATATACATTTGATAACTTAGATCACTGCTAATAACAAGCTTCGCTGTGAATTCCCTGTAGTGGGTTAAGCAAGTCACGGTTGT
>LPNX010754036.1:9664-58109 GCA_001517045.1 Pseudotsuga menziesii
GCTGGGCTCATCCATCTTAATCCGCCTAGCAACTTTGCTCAGCGGAATCACCCTTTCCCGTTGATGTGATCCGCCGTCGCTCCTACACCGTCAGATCAAGTGCCGCGTACCGGATTCCGCTGGGTAATCCGGAATTATTCTCTGCGTTAGTTCTTCTCCCGGAATTCTTCTCGGCCGTCGATGGGATGTCAGGCGTTCAACAACCGTCCGATCTTGCGCCACGTACCATATTCCGCCGGGTGCCGGGGGTTTATCGGGTGTGCAAGTCTCCAACCCGGAATCATTTTCCATCGTCGATCCACCATCCTGCGATCTCCAACCGTCGGATCGAGCAGGACATATCCATTTCCGCTGGGTGGTCTAAAGGTTATCGCGCGTGCACGTTACCTCTCCGAAAACCAACACGTCCGTCGATCAATGCTGTCTTCAACCCTCATCCGTAGGATCAGGAGGACTGTATGCGATTTCGATGATCCCTCATTTCCTTATCCATCACGCACTTCCAGCCAGCGAATTTGACATGGGCCGTAGATCAGCTCTGAGCAATGTTAAAGCCTTTGATGTGCACAGGCTGTTAGAGGCCCGAAATTCCCTTATCTTGCTTGTATGTTCTGGATGGCGGAAAGGATATAAACCATCGATTTGCTTCTCCGTTAGACCATGGTTCAGGACTTTTCCCGACTAGGCTACTCTTTAGATTATCAAGCCCCCTTTGCACTATATCCTTAGCCCAAAGTATTTAATCAACAAAATCTTACCTCCCATCGGTCTTGTATCTTTTTGTAAAATACAGGTGTTAACAATGTCGATCCCGACCATTTATCTCGAATCGACACAGGAGAAGAACTGACAGGAGTCGACGATGAATTACCTGATGCACATTTATTTTGGATAGAAGCAGTCCCAACAGAACTAGAAGAAATAGCTCAGTTCTTAGAATATGGACATGCACTAGAAGGTATGAGCACCAAGAAAAAGTAGATATTAGCTATGAAGGCTGCACCATACAGTATCATCAATGGATTTTTATACAAAATGGGATTAGATGATATCCTCAGAAGATGTGTACTAGAACATGAACGAGACCACATTATGCATGAAGCACACTATGGACATGCAGGAGGACATTTCCAAGAAGACACAATTGCAAAGAAAATCCAACAGTCAGGATTATGGTGGCCGACACTCCACAGAGATTGCAAAAATTTTGTTAGTCGATGTGACAGATGTCAACAACTAGGTCGACCCTTGCCTAGTACAGAAATGCCTTTGATATCAGTAAACCCTAGTCTCACATTTGAAATCTGGGCCATAGAATTCATAGGACCATTTCCTATACCAGCAAAAAGGTTAGGAGCAAGGTATATCATTACTGCAGTGGAATATGTCACTAAATGGGTAGAAGCTAAACCGGTCGATACATCTTCTAGTGAGATAGCTACTAAGTTTATCTATGAGAATATCATCACTAGATTTGGATGTCCACTAACCCTGATTAGCGACCAGGGAACACACTTTATCAACAAAACTATCAAAACCCTAACCGACCAGTTCCAAATCGACCACTGTCGGAGTACAACATATCATCCTCAGTCGAATGGAGCAATTGAAGCATTCAATAAAACATTAACAAGAGGATTAACAAAAATATGTAATGCTGACAAGGACGACTGGGATGAGAAAATACTTGCAGTCTTATGGGCATACAGAACAACCTATAAATGATCGACCGACCAAACTCCTTTTCGACTAGTCTATGGACAAGAAGCAGTAATTCCACTACACTTCTGAAAACAGACACCTATTATCGCAGAAATACTACATGTCGATGTCGAACAAGGAAATAAGGACCGACTATTTCAACTCAGTAAGCTAGAAGAGCACCGACTCATGGCTATACAACACCAAGAAATCCAGAAGCAACAATAGAAAGCATGGCATGACCGCAACATCAAGGACAAAAACCTGTCGGTCGGAGACCTTGCTTTACTATACAATAGTCGGGTCAAAGGAAAACCTAAGAAGCTCCACACAGAATGGATGGGACCTTAAATTGTCGAAGAGATACATCCCAATGGATCAGTCCGACTAAGGACATTACAGGGCATAGTATTTCGTAATCTCGTTAATGGAGCCCGACTAAAACGCTACAGAAACTAAATCTAAAAAAAAAAATCATATAATGACCATAATTGTCAACCAAAATCCATAAAAAACTAGAAATTCCAAAAACAAAATAATACCCTACAGACAGAAAACCATGACAGGAAATCACCATCTCGACAACCGCCATCATGACCATCGACCTAGCACCATCGACCAATTTCATCGACCGACTACTTCCGTCGACCATTCTCATCACTGACATTAATCGACGACTTCAATATTCCCATCACGCATTCATGACATTGAGCACCGAAAGCAATTCTCCATTAACACACACTAACATATTCCAGCTGGAACATCACGTCCGCCATTAATACACCCATCGCCGCACACAACCACAACATCACCTATAAATACTGGATCGCTGAAGGATCATTCACCGCAACCTATATAGATAGAGCATCAGAGCATCCAGTTGACCAAAAGCCGAGAACCCCTTAGTGACATCGACCACCAAACTGACACAATGGCCCCTAAACAAACTAGAGCCTCGACTAAAGCCAAGGAGATATAGGCTGCAGATACACCTTTAGTCCACAGGCTGAAAAACATCAAAAATTCCAAAGTACAGGAAGGCTCATGGCAAAAGATATGGACCGAAATACAAGAATGGGCCTTTGTCGACAAAAAGGCCACTCAGGTAGTAGAGAAAATCAAACACAACACTCTCTTCAGCTATGCCAACGCACCGCTTATGGCCAACTTTGGTGGTACGAAGGAAACTGCTGTCAAGTTCATCATCAGTTGGTATCAGAATGGCTGGTTCTACTTCGATGAGCCGGTCAACATCTCTGGAGATGTCATCTCCAAGCTGACCGGTCTCGTTAATGGAGGAGACCCCATACCAGTCAGAATCAAAGAAGGACTAGTCGAAGAGCTCACTGGGTCACCTTCTGGAAAAAACTCCAAGGGGTTGATGATTAGCCAAATCACAACCTGAACACCATAGATTGTGGCCAAAATAATTGCAATAACACTCACTCTAGTAGGTCAAGGTAGTGACCTTAAATTAGAAATGCTAGAAGCCGTCAACACCATTGCCACCGACGGATGAATATACATATGGGGTGATGATGTCGCCGACATGGTGAAGACCATCTGTGAGAGATGTCAAGAAATGTGGGGTATCATCAAGTTCCCCTCCCTCATCTTATGGATCATCATGTACTGCATCTGCCCAGAGGGGAGTCCAGTATTTTGGGAACCGACGAAGTTCAACATGTGGAGGTTTAAACCATTCTCCCAGAAAGGAACCTTGCACGAACTTGAGCGCGGGAAAATACTGTTGGAGATCTAGTTTCAACAGCTCAAAGTCTACACGATTAGATGGAGGGTGCCTCAAAACATTCGATGAAATCTATCGGCGAACTCCCACATCCAGCTGGAGCTCAACCATACCTCGGTGTGGTACATGTAGGGCGACAATTCCAATGCCAAAGCCCTCGAATACTATCCATCTGTCGACCAGATATTCTGAGAACTGTCTCGATAGGCCAAAACAAAAATACCAGTACCAGTAGCAGCAAAATAGATCGACTTCTCGATCGAGGAGCCACTCACAGACCAAGAAAAAGAGGAAGATTATGAGCTCAACGTCTATATCAGCACATTTGTGTCAGAGGAGACACCGGTCGACTACAGATAACCATCAAAACTCCGACTGCAAAAAGAATAGAACCCCAGACCACAAAGCCAAAGTTGCAGCCACAACAGTAGATAACTCCTCCGACTGCAGAAAGTGTCGTCCCGACTCAGGAACCGATGGGCGAGATAGACCCTGACAACCCTGAGTATGTTGTTACAAAAGGCATCATTCGAAAACTCTCAAAAGAAATAGCAGCAACCAGGAAGAAAATAAAAACACAAGAGAAACAACAAGGTAAAGGTAAGTGCAAGATTATACTTGCCGACTCCTCAGAAGATGAAGATGAACTGGCATCCATGACCCTCAACATCATAGAGGATACCGCAGCAAATAAAGTGCCAGTCGAAACCTAGTTCCAGCTATTTGTCGACGCAAGAGCACAAGCAGGTCGACCAAAGAAAGTAAAGACTACGACGATGCCTGAAAATGTCATCGATCTTGTGTCGATGCCTCCACCCCCATCATTGATGCAAATAACTGAGGAACAAGCACTGGCACCATAGTCAGTCAGCCCCCTCGACTTATGCAAAAGCGCGATGCCGGAGGCTGTAAAAGCAAAATTCGACAAAGATAGGGACTTGCAGGATTTCTTTGAGAAATTGCATGTGTTGTTTACGTCGGCTCAGAAGATCTCTACAACAGCACCTATCTTCAAGTCTGGAGGACACCAACCAGGACAGGACACATAGTCCCCAATCGTTGCAACCATCTCGTCGACTTTCGAAAGAAATTCCAACAAGGAATCCAAAGTGATTGCACGTTGGTCCTCAATTATTGCACCAACCGACCCCGTACCCAAAGCCGACCTACCATCCACTGCACCTACTGAGGGAGAACCCGACCTAAACTCACATCCTCGACCCAAAAACCCACCACTCAACCATACTTCCCCCACACCAATCACCCCCGACCATTCGCCAACTCCATCACCACCACCACCACCACCACCCCCACCCCCTGACTCAGNTAGAGGTGGTAGTCATCCCACCTCCCCAACCAGACAAACCATCGGCCTCTAACCCACAAAACAAAGATCCCGCCTCGACTGTTGCAGGTACACAGGAAGGAGATAAAGAAAAGCATAAGAAGACGAAGGAGAAACAGAAGAAGGAGCATCATGGAAAGACTTCAAAGGTACAAATTAGAATGAAGGATGCAAGCTCCTTGACCGACACAGAGTTAGGACAACTCCTCAAAACCCTAGCAAGTGAAACAAATATGGGGAGTGAGCAAAGAAATAAAGAACTCTAGGACAAAAACACAAAATAGGTCGAGTTTCTCAACAAATGCAGGAATCTGGTCCAGTCCGTCATGCCGGGCCCCATAGAGATCGACACAGACAAACCACTTGAAAGAGCGTATCAGCTATTTGAGAGCATGGTGTTGGCACTCTAAGCTCACATTCAGGAGACAAAGGAGGAACAAAAAGAGGAAACTTTCCGACTCCTAATGGCACAACACACTGCATTTTCTGAAGCATAT
This sequence comes from Pseudotsuga menziesii, assembly GCA_001517045.1. NCBI lineage: Eukaryota > Viridiplantae > Streptophyta > Pinopsida > Pinales > Pinaceae > Pseudotsuga > Pseudotsuga menziesii. The sequence goes on from LPNX010754036.1 coordinate 14,958, forward strand.
AAAGTACTACAGGATCATATGGAGGAGTCTGTCGTAACCGAAGAATTACTAAGAGACTGGCCTAATCACTACGAGCAAGTTTATCAGCCGACTCGACAGACTTGACAAGGGATTCAGGCATTAGAGAGCAGAAAAACCACTGAAGAAGCACTCAGAACAACAATAGAGGAATAGATAGTGCTTGAAACCGCCAAACTGCAGAAACTAGAAAGGGAAGCACATCAGTGGGTGCAACAAGCTCTCCCTAACTTAGCGAAAGTTGACATCATCTGCCCAGAGATGAAACGACTTATCGAAACTGCAGAAAAGAAGGACCAGTTCATGGGTCCTGACATGGAGAGGATAGTTGAAGTCTCCATCTCAGAAAAGATGGCGATCTTATTAGGATTGACCACACTCACCATCGACATCCAGAAAATTTTGCAGAGTTGGACAAATTTCCAACGTCATCTCGTAGTAATAGCCCCAGCCATTGTAGAAGTCCGCGTACAGAAAATACCGACCATCAGACTTCACAGCCCACCGCAATAACTATTAAAGGCCAGCAAGAATTTTGTACCTCCCTGTTTCTTCAAGACGAAGAAACGTTTTGTTCGTGGGGGAGATGTAGAAGAAGCAAGTCGATAAGTTGACCTGAACAATAGCCAACTTAGTCGATCAGCCGACTAAGTCGGTCGGTTGACTAAAGCTAGAGATTAGGTCGACCACCTAAGGTCGTGTCGGTTCACCGAACCGACAGGTAGTTATTTTGTAGCCGTTCTGTAAACATATATATTAGGCTGTTGAGCCAGATGAGAACTTAGTTCAGTTCTTTATGTTGTATGGACTCATTTGTATAATATAATCTATTATTCACCTATTTGTTCTTATCTCTTGTCTCTGTTTTATTTATATATGATTTAGTGTGTATTATTGGTAACCTTATGTGATCTGTGAGATTACAACAAGAACAGAGAAAGTAGAGCAGTAAGTGCATAAATGATTGTGATCGAGGTACTCAACAACAAATATTTATCTAAGAGGTAGGAAGGGGCAAGGGGATATCATTGGTGTCTTCCACAGTTTGGTTCTTGACAAATTACGCTGGTGCTTGACTACACAAGTTGGTGCTTGTTGATATGAGTTGCTTCTCATATGAGGATTGGTGTCCTCATAGGTTGGTCCTTGTAAAACAAGTTGGTGCTTGCAATGGGTTTGGCGATCCTGTCTGATTGGTGTCAGCAAAACCAGTGAGTTGGTGCTCAAATTTGCTTTGGATATTGGTGTCTCCCAATATTACTTGTAACAAGAAGATTATGTATATAAATATTTTATTATATATTATTTGCACAATGTTCTTTGTATTAAATTGCTTATGATACATGCTTAATATGTTAATAAAAGATTGCATGACATAACAAGTGTTTGAAAGGATAAAAAGTGTATGATACTAATTCACCCCCCCTCCCTTAGTATCTATCACCTAGGGTCAAACAATTGGTATCAGAGCATGTTTCTTTTAGAGATAGTCTAATCACTGGAAGGAAGATCATCATTTAATCTAGATTTCTACACAAAAAGGATAGACATGAAGGTCTTTTAACAAATCGAGCACCATGTTTCGATGGGTTCAATTATGCATTCTAGAGTATCACTTTGACCTAATATTTGGATGGATGTTTTAAATGGTTACAAAGTTCCAAATAATTTTCCAACTAATGTTGCTAATAAAAAATTGTATGAATGTAATGAAAAATCCAAAAACACAATACTAATTGGTCTAATAGATTTAGAATTTACAAAGGTTATGCAGGTCATATCAGCAAAAGACATATGGGACAAGCTCCAAAGCATTTATAAGGAGATGTCATAGTGAAAAAGGAAAATTTACAAACTTACAGAGGTAAGTTTGAAATCCTAAGAATGAAGGAGGATGAGAACATTGCATTCTACCTTTTGTGCATAGATGAAATTATCAACACCCTTAGAGGTCTTGGGGAAAAAATTCCTAAAGAGTAATTGTACAAAAGGTGTTGAGATATTTGCCTATGATATTTGACTCTAAAGTATCATTTTTGGAAGATAGAAAGGATATTGACATAGTGACAATGGATGAGATCCATGGTGTACTTACTACCTATATTGAAATTATAACTAAAAAGGAAAATACTACAAGAAGGGAAGCAACATTCAAGGCATCCAAGAAGACAAAAGGAAACAAGAAATATTTCGGTAAGAATACTTTTGATGAGTTTGATATTGAAGAATCGAACTTCATGAAGAAAATTCAAAAAGGTCATGGAAAGTACAAAGGTAAGCTTCCTTTCAAGTGTTTTGAATATGGTAAGATAGGTAATTTTTCCTCTAAATGTACCTATAAAGATAATAGAGATAGTGATGATGAGGAGGAGCATGATCATGAAGAAAATAAAAATATGTATAGAGGAAGTAGACATGAAAATAATAGAAGATTTGGAAAGGAAAAGAATTTTTTTTACTCCAAAGAGGACAACAATTCAATAGATGAAGATGATAGTGGTGATGATGAAATATAAGTGCTCTTTATGGAAATAGAAGATGATAACTCTAAAGATGAAGCAAGAGATAAAGTAGGATTTGAAGGAGAAATTATAAGTGATTAAGAATATTTGAAAACAACAAGAAATAAGAATAAGTACTTAAAGGACCAATTGCTAAAGTATGAAGAACAGGTAGAAAAAGTTAAAAGACTAGAACAAGATTTGGTTAGAAAGTTGAAAGAGAAAGACAAAAATGTGATGAACTGGAGAAGGAAATTATTTTCGTAAAGAAGAAACTACAAAATGTAAGAACTCACTTGGAATATCAACAAAATTTTGGCAAAATATTTAAGGTGTTGGATGAAATCATCAGTAATCAAAGATCAAGCTCATATAAGTTTGGGTTAGGATATGAATCAGACAACAATGGTAAGAAATATAACCCAATTATGCCTACGCATGAAGGAGGTACAAAGAGATTTGTAGATGTACTAAGATTCCTATAAAATATAAAGACAATAAAAAGAGTGACTAGCAGTCTACCCATGTCAGCACAGGAGTTGCACAGTCTAGAATAACTTTCACTACCATGTATCGAACTAACTTTTTGGGACATTGTTCTTTTTTTTTCTCATAATTTTGGTCATAAGGCTACAAAGTAAAAAAGAACTGGTAAAAAACAATTTTGAGAGAAATAGAAAACTTCTCAAGAGTGTTAGAACTGAGAATTTGAACCAAGAGACTACAAATTCTAAGAAGGTCAATAATCCTTTTAGCCTTTTGTAAACATACATTGAGTTTTTATCAATGTCACAACTATAGTCACAAAGCCCGAGAATACAAAAAAAATTCAATAACTGTGTACTATGATGTTACCAAAGGATACCTCTATAAGAGAGACCATACACAGATTCAACAAAAAAGACCAAAGAACAATGACAAGAAGAATGCAATCTTGTCTTGCACAAGTATCACTAGCACAATGAAAATGAGCGCTCTAAACATGTGTCAGAAGATATAAGGAAGTCCATAAAACCAAAAAAGAAAAATGGAGACAATTTGCAATCAAGAGAACAATATATGTCACTAAAGGAGCTACATGCAAAAATCAAATGCGTCAGGATGTTAGGAAATATAGAGGAAGTACCGAAGATTGAATAAGAGGGATGGATAGGATTGGAAAGGAAGAAGAAACATTGTTTGGTAAAATTGAAGGCCCAATTATAACCCTAGACAAAGAAATAGGACTATCTCCAGCATAATCAACACAATAGAAACAAGAAGATAGGGAAAAATCATGTAGCAAAAAGAAGAAGAGGATTGAATATCGATTGAAGTCACTTAAAAAGTCAAGTTGGAAGATGTTGCAAAGCAAGTGTGTGACAAAGAATATAAATTATTATTGGTGAATTCAGAATTCATATATCAACATTGATAAAAATACTAAATATTCAAGAGCAATTGGTCTATAAAATTTAGAATTGCATTCAAAAAAAAAGGATTAGCAGAACCTTTGAAATTTATGGTGAAATATTACCAACCCTCAACCTTGCAAGAAGCAGTGAGTAGAAATAGATATCTTGCAAGATTTAATTCCAAGGACCAAGCATCCTCCCAAGACTCCCATGTTCCATAAATTTGAGAATCAAATACCTCTTGTGAGGAACTTTCTTGCCCCTATAAAGAAAGATTACTCCTACAAAGATCAGGATGAACTAAGGAGGAAGAAGCTCTGCTTTTCCTGCCAAGAACCTTGGGTTTCGGGCCACAAGTGTTCCAAGGGAAAGGCACACTATATTGAAGTATTTTCTGAAATTGAGGTTGAAGAATAAGATGGATATCTACTAATAGATACAAAGGCAACATATGAACCAATAGATGAACAACCTCCTCCTGATGTAGAAAAATTGCAGTGTTGTCAGGGGTACCCTGATCCCACACTCTTTGATCCAAAGGAGTGGTGAAAGGGTAAGCAACCAATGTTTTGGTATATGGAGGGTCCACAAAAAATTTCATAGATACATCCATGGTAGAAAGAAGTAAGCTACCCACTGAAAAATTTGGAGGCTTCACAGTTACCATACCGGGTAATCATTCTATGGAATGCTCCAAGTGGATTCCCAAGTTGCAAGTAACTGTAGGGAATTACATAGTGAATGATAGATTTTATGTGGTGGATGTGGCTAATAATAATGTGGTCTTGGGATTTCAATGGTTGTAGTCGATTGGAAAACACACAATATACTATCAAGTTACTAGGATGATATTCAAATATGCAAGTGGGAAAGAGGTAGTGCCGAGATGAGTCAATACCTGCCCAAAGCAAGTAGTGGCTGCACATAGTATGAGGTCTATTATAAGTCATGGTGGCATTGAATGGGATACCGAGTTCCAGATAATCACCGAGGGAACTTCTATCAGTGTTTCCTACAAGTCCAAATACATAAAAAATATGCTGCGCAAACATATGGGGGTTTTTGAAACCTCCCACATGGGAGGCCACTGGCGCATGGAATTGAGCACAAAATTGAGCTGGAAGTTGGAGCACTTCCTATAAAATTCATCCCTACAAGCATCCAAATAAGTTCAAGGATGAGATTGAGAAGACCATCAAAGAACTCCTTGATTTGGGTCTCATTAGACCAACCTTCATCCCCTTTGCTTCTTTGGTGGTTCTGGTGAAGAAGAAGGATGGAACACTAAGAATGTGCATAGAATACCTGGCTCTGAACAAGAAAAGCATAAAGAAATAGTACCCATTTCCCTAGATTCATGAGATGATGGATTCATTGCATGGAGCGAAATTCCTCTCCTAGATAGATCTCCGATCATGATACCACCAAATTAGAATGAAGGAGGATGACATACAAAAGAAAACCTTCCATTGTCACTTTGGTCATTTTGAGTTTTTTGTCATGCCATTTGGTTTGACCAATGCTGTGAACACATTCCAATATTCCATGAATAAGGTGTTCAGTGAGTAGCTTCATAAGTATGTCCTTGTTTTTTTGATGATATTCTGATTTATAGTTGGACATGGGAAGATCACCTGCTCCATTTAGATGTCGTGCTAACTATACTTGTAGATCAATCCTTTAATGCTAAGTTGTCCAAGTGTGAATTTGGCATAACTGAGCTGTTCTATCTCAGTCATGTGATCTACAAATAAGGGTTCAAGGTGCACCAAGAGAAAATCTAGGCCATCTTGGACTGGAAGCCCAAGAAAGCTCACTGATTTGAGAGGCTTCATTGGCCTATGCAACTACTACCAAAAATTTGTAAAAGGTTACTCCAACTTCACCGCGCCTTTGACAAATCTGACCAAGAAGGGGGAATTCAGTTGGAATGAGGAAGAAAAACAAGATTTCCATAAGACGAAGGAAATAACGAGCAATTGTCGAGTGCTATCATTTTCTGATTTCACCAAGCCTTTTGTGTTGGAGTGTGATGCCTCAAGGGAAGGCATTTTATTTGTTTTGATTGAAGAAAGGAACCCCATTGCCTATCAGATAAGAAAATGGTAGGCTCATTAAAGCTTGTATTCTATTTATGACAAGGAGATGCTGGACATCATGCATGCATTGGACAAGTTTATATAGTATCTGGTGGAAAGAAAGTTCATACTGAATACTGATCACAACAGTATAAGGAACTTCCTTACCCAAAAGGAACTTAATGACAAAAATAAATAAATGGGTAAGCAAATTCCAATTCTATGAATTTGACACTGAATACAAGAAGGGAAAGCTGAATGTGTTTGTTGATGTACTTTCCCGCAAACCCACACTATCCTTACTGTAAATGCTAACTGAATGGAAGGTATAGTTGGGAACTAAATACTCAAAAAATTAGTTTGCATGTGGAATTTTGGATGGAGTAATACAAATTGAGGCATACAAGGTACACAATGACCTCATCTATTACAATGATAGAATTTTCTTAGTAACCAGATTAGAACTAAAGAAGAGAATCTTAGAGGTTGCACATAATGCACTAGTGGCTGGCCACCCTGGTTTTTTGAAGACTTACTAGAAGGTAAGAGAGAGGTTCACTTGGAAGGGCCTCAACGAAGAGATTCTAAGGAATGTGAGGGAGTGTATTACATTCCAAAAAAACAAAGTGGAGCACACACACCCTTCTCAACTCCTCTAGCCCCTCTCTATTCCATAACAGAAATGGGAAAGTGTCTCCATGAATTTCATCACTGGATTGCCAAAAGTCCAAGGAAAAGATAACATATATGAGGTGGTTGATAGGTTGACCAAGTTTGCACATTTATTTTCAGTCACCTCCACTATATAAGCCAGTGAATTTGCTTTACTATTTTTCAAATATGTTTTCAAACTGCATGGTTTACCCAAGACCATAATCAATAACCAGTATAACAATTTCACCAGTGATTTTTGGCAAGCTCTGTTCGAACTAGTGGGAAAAAATCTGAATATGAGCAAAAGATATCACCCTCATACTGATGGTAAAACTAAGAGAGCAAATCAATGTCTTAAAGGCTACCTCCACAACTATGTCACAGGAAAACAAAAATATTGGGCCACATGGCTCCACCTGAGAGAATTTTACTATAACACCACTTTTCACTTTTGTCCATTAGGATGAATCCATTCATGGCTTTGTATGGATATGAGGCCCCATCCTTTATAGATATGATGTTTGAGTACTGTAGAGCCCAAAAATCCAATGATTGGCTTCAAAAGAATGTAGAATAATCAACACATACTAATGGAACTCAAAGAAAATTTGTAGGTTGCAGAGAACCAACATAAAATGAATGCTGATAAGCACATGGTTGAGAGAGTCTTCCAAGAAGTAGACTTAGTTTACTTGAGGTTGAAACCTTACAAGTAGTCCTCTTTGAAGACAAAGAGAGCCTAGACTCCAAGATTGCATCTATGGGCCTTACAAATTTTTGAGGAAGATTGGTGAAGTGGCCTATGAATTGGAGCTTCCACCTGAGACCAAGATCTACAATGTATTTCATGTATCTTTCCTAAAGAAAGCAGTAGGATAAAAAATCATTGTATAAGAAGAAATTCCACCCCTTGATAATAAAGGACATTTGGTCCTAGTGCCATAAAACGTTTTGCAGACCAGAGCAAGGAGGTTGAGGAACAATACCATTAAGGAATATCTGGTGCAGTGGAAAGGGTTTCCTAATGAAAATGCCACTTGAGAGGGTGAACGAATTTTGCAGCACCCTGGATTATTTCTGCTTGAGGACAAGCATACTTGGGAGGGTAGGACTGTCATGTCCATTCCTTGAAGGACATTAAAAATGTTGACCTTGTCAGCTCCTAGGGGTTTAAAAATGAATTAAATGAATTCTTCCTAGGGAATTTTGATTAATTAATAGTGTGGAGGCATGTATTAGATTAAATTCCTAATTCTAGTTTTTATGTAATTAATTATCATGAAAAATAATTAATGTGGAAATGAGTTGTCAAGACAAGAGGGCGCATTAGGCAAGCCGAATTTCCTAGGATGAAAATGACAACAGTACAAAAGCAGGTAAAAATAATATGTCATAAAAAAGATGGCAACTGTCAAAGCAAGGAAAATCAAGGTGGTTTTAAAAGAAGGAAAGTACAGGAAAAGAAGTCAATCATAATGCAGGAAAATGTTGGTCAAGGAGGGTGCAATTTCCAATTTGGTTAAAGGTTGCAAGCAAGGAAACATCATCATTCATAAAGAAGACAACTTTTGCTCAAGGAGGGCACAATTTCCACTTTGGTTGAATGATGCAAGCAAGGAAACATCATCTAAAAGATTAAATTGCTAATTTCCTAAAGGAAGGCACATTCATGGATTCAGGTTAGGGTTTGTTGAACAAATTTTGATCTTTATTCTTTTTATGTTAAGTGAATCATAGATTCTTGTTTGAGTGATGTGCCTCAACTACCTTGGGTGATGCGCCCCAAGCTGTCACAGTCTCTTCTATCTTCCATTCTATTCTTCACTACAACCATAGAGATCCAAGTGGAAGCCATTGAATACCAATATCAAGCTCAAATATCAGCCATTCAGTCTTGTAAATCGATCTCTAATGAAGGATACTTCATTCATTCTCTTAGGAATGCGAGATTGGTGCCATGTGTTGGTTTGAAGTCTCCAATCTTCAGGCTTGGGCACCATTAAGGGAGATCGCTCCTTCAAAATCTTTTTGATATTCTCATATTATTATAATCATTCTTATCTATAATATACAATAATATTTCTTCTCAAGAAGCTCATAATGCCAAATTTTTAGTGACAGAGGCATTCTAATGCTCATTTAATGAACCTTTTGTAAGTTTTTATGTAATGATAGTGATGCAATGGACATGCTAATGATATATGAGTTTGATTCTGATTAATAAAGTATTATAAAACTCTTATAATAATTATTTTTATAGCTGATAAAGTACATAATCAAACTTCATGTTTATTTTCTTACCTGTGCTCTTTAGCTAGTCAAGTTTGACTAGTTTTACTGTTTTTGATGCCATGATTGTTCCGTATGCTCAAAATTTATTTGTGTAAGTTTTTTTAGGTCATATATGCACCCAAAAAACAAACACAACTCACAAAACAATAATTAATTGAGTCCATATAGTGTTTTAGAGGCCTCCTCTGCGCAGGCAATCTCTAGGCCAAATTCTGCTAGTTTTTCCTAAACTGTCTATAACTATTTTGAAACTAATTAAATGAAAATTTTACTCCTAAACTGAGACTAATAACTTACATAATAATTCATTAGCCTTGTTTGCTTAGAATTACCTGTTCAAATCTCAGTTTGCACTAGTTGGGACACCCATAATCATGGTAGTAGAATTGTTCGGGTACACAGGGTACTCCCAAAAGACCGAACACTAAGAGTAGACACTCAAAGAAATAGATAATAGATCAACACACCGATATTTTGACGTGGTTAAAACCCTTGAGAGGGAAACAATCCATGACCCCATGCAAATATCTACTTGGAGCAATTTATTATGCAAACAAAGAAAGTTACAAATGAGCTTCTCATAATCGATCAAATAGCCAAGGAACCTCCATGCTCTTTAAACAAATATCATGGACCAATCAGGTGTTAAACCACAGTTCAATGGTAGGTATGATCTAAGAGAAATTGAATCGTCAGATTACTATATGTCTAGAACATATCGTGTCTGTCAGATTAGAATATTTACAAATGCATACTAAATAAACACACTTTACCTAACGAATATATTACACAAGTTGATCTTAACTAACTCTGAAGTGTCTAAATATCACAACATCCCCTCTTAAGAACAACTTGGGATAGGATTGAAGGATTTACAAAAGTGACACTATTAGGAGAAGGAAGGAGGCATTAGAGCCTATCCCCCCTTAATGACACATTCCTGAACTCCTAACATAGATCGAATTTTAGAAAAATTTTCTTCTGTAAGAGACTTGGTGAAGATGTTTGCAACTTGATCATCTGTAGGGAAATAGATCACTTCAAGAACACGATCATGAACAAGATTTTTGATGAAGTGCATGTGTTAAAAGTTTAGGGTCACTACCAGTAAGGATAAGATCATCAATATAAAGAACAAGTATGATGAGATGGTTTCCTACTTTTTTGGTATATACATTAGGGTTAGAATGGTATCTAGAAAAACCAATGTCAAGGATAAATCTATTCATTTTGGAATACCAAGCTCTAGGAGCTTGCTTAAGGCCATATAAGGATTTCTTAAGGCGCAGACAAGGCTAGAGTTATTCTGAACATATCCAGGAGGTTGTTCCATGTAAATTTTCTCCTGTAAATAACCGTGTAAGAAGGCATACTTGACATCTATTTGATGGAATTCCTAGTTATGTAAGGCTGCAAGGGAAAGAACAAGGTGGATGGAGTTCATTTTTGAAACAGGAGAAAAGGTTTCATTGTAGCCAATCCCTTCAACTTGGGAAAAACATTTGGCAACTAAATTTGCCTTAGGTTTTTCAACACTTCCATCTGATGCATACTTAGTTATGTAGACCCATTTACATCTGACAAATTTTCTTCCTTTTGGAAGAGGAACAAGATCCCAAGTATCGTTCGCCATTAAGGAACGATATTCTTCATCCATAGTTGCATCCCAATCTATATTTCATGAAGCTTCTGCAAATTTTTTTTAATCATGATTCTTGGAAACTTGAGCCAAAAGAGAAGAGGCTCATTGAAACTGAGAACGTGTTTGACGTTGATCTCTAGGATCACCTGCAAGATCACCAGCTGCTTCACATGTTGAACGGACCCATAGAGGAATCAATGGTGTTGGTGCAACTGGAGGAACATGAGCAGGCGGAGTTGGATTTTAATCCTCACTGTCATCATTAGAACTGAATTTGGAAAACTTTCAAGGAAGTTGGAAGGAGAAGAAGGCATAAACGCCGAATCAGGCTCGCAGGCTAAAGATGGCACAACTTCTGAGTTAGTCTCACAGGCCAAGAGATTTTCATCAAATTTAACATCACTTCTAATGATTATATCATGAGAATGTGGCTGAAAAAGTCTATAACCTTTTACATCTTCAGAATATCCAACAAATATGTACTTTTCGCTTTTAGGATGCAATGCTTTCCGTTTTTCATCTGAAATGTGAGCCCACGCTTCACTACCAAACACACGGAAGTAGGCTTACATCTTGTTTAATTTTACTCCATGCTTCTTACGGTGTTATACCTTGTAAAAATTTAGTGGGTGTCCGATTAGCTATGTAATTTGCACAATTTATGGCCTCATCCCAATATTGAAGACTTAGTCCCTTAGATTGAATCATACAATTAACCATTTCTTTTAAAGTGCAGTTCTTCCATTAAGCTACACCATTTTGTTGTGGTGTATATGGAACAGTGTGTTGTTGTTGGATTCCTTGTTCAGTGCAGAAAGTAGTGAACTTTTTGTTAACATATTCTCCTCCATTGTTATATCTTAACTTAATAATTTGATGACAAGATTGTTTTTCAACAAGGGCCTTGTAGGCCAAGAACATGTTAAATACTTCGTTCTTAAGTTTTAGGAAATAAACCCAAGTGCGTCTGGAGTAGTCATCAATCAAAGTTAAGAAATATTTGAAGCTATAAAATGAAGTAGATGGAAGAGGACCACACAAGTCACTATGCATGAGCTCCAAGGGAACCGAGGTGTGCCAAGAGGCACGTTTGTCAAAATTGTCTCGATGATGTTTTTCGAATACACAACTAGAACAAACACCATCCTTGCAAGGTACATTGGAATATCTGTCACCATATTGTCTTTATATGGTTGTTGCAATGAGCGATAATTCAAGTGACCAAATCGCTCATGCCAAAGTTTGCTCAAGTTATCACTATGAGCAAAAAAAACTGAAGGAAAAGGTGATGACCCAAAGTTGTTAAATTTGTACAATCTGGTAATATCAACAACAATTCTAGTAGCAAGGACATTTCAAGGATCTTTAAAATCCTTTATTACAACTTGGTGAGGGGTAAACATCACAATTTTACCCTCACCCGAATGAGTGATTTGATAGACAGATAACAAATTGCAGGAAATTCTTGGAACACATAGTACATCACTAAAATGACCATTTTCTACTGGAACTGTTCGAGATCCTACAACACTTAGAGAACTATCATCACCAACAAATATTTGTTTGGTGTTACATTCATGCACAGTAGAAAAGATGGATTGATCCTTAGCCATATGATAAGATGCTCCAGAATCAATGAGCCAATAGTTTGAAGTAGAAGAAGAAGATACAGTATAAGAGTAACCAACAGCACAAAGTGCATGTCCATGAGAGGTAGATTCTGAAGATGAATCTAGGTTGATGTGGTGCTTCTTCATTGCTGCTTCCAAGGCTGCCATCTTCTTGAAACATTTAGATTCATCATGATTATCTTTCCCACAAAAATTGCAATGATGCCCAGTCTTCTTTCCTTTTGGCTTGGATACTTTGTCATTTTTAAAGAAGGAGATGACTGAGAGGGTTTGGGACCCTTGTTTAACTTGTTATTGCGAAAATTTTGTTTCTTGGGAGGCTTGGACTTTTCTTTCTGTTGGGATAATAGGGATTTCCCAAATGTATCTACATTGTTAATTATTCCAAGATGAATGAGCTTATCTCGCTCTCTAATTAAGGAATCACAAAAGGATTCAAGACTAGTCTCTTGATAGCTAGCTGCAGTCAAGGATTGTTTCATGGAGTAAAATGTAGATACAAAAAACATAATATGCAGGTCCAAGCTTGGAAAGAATATGATAAATAAATTGTTTGTCTTCTTTCTTAGTCTTGCAATCTTCACATAAGAGTCTAAGAATTTTATACTTAGATAAATAATCTTGAATGCATGAAAAATCACTTGGATTCAAAGAAATCAAGTCAGTCTCAAGTTGATGATCTCGAATTTCATGGTGTTTACCAAACACAGATTCCAACTTTTCCCAAGCTTTATCAGGTTCATCAATTCCAGATATGTGGAATCACAAATAAGTAGAGAATGACATCCCAATCAATCCACAAGATTCATCACATCTATTTTCCCATTTTATTTTCTTACCAATATTAGTGGGTTCTGTTTCTTTCTTTGAGGTAATTCTGAAAAGTCCCCTAGTTCATATAACATCTTCCATACGAGATTTTCATGAGAAATAGTTAGAACTAGTAAGTAGAATATCACAAGGGGCAGACATATTGTAAAATAATGGATGGAAAATAATAAACTATCTGTCTAGATGCAAAGAGCTCAAAAAATTAGGCTGTTTAAAAAAAAAGACACTGAAAACTGATTCCGAATGATGAAGTTATGCTTGATCAAAGAAAATGTTGAAGATGTCCCCAATAGTGATGTGACATATATTAACTTGACCAACTAAAAAAAAGAACCCCCTTCTTCCCAAAAAGAACCTTTGACAATCACTTACAAGAAAGTTGCTTTTAAGTGAATCACTTATGTAAAATAAGTGATGTTCACTTTTACAATAATGGTACTTTAAATAGTGTTTATTTTATTTTATTTAAGTGAGATGCACTTTTACAATAAAGTAACTTGAAAATAGAAATTCCATGCACTAAAAAGTAACTTAATAAGACTTGAACTCAAGACCTATTAAGGAATAAAGAATTTTGTACCAAGTGAGCTAAGTTTAAAAGGTACTTAAAAGAAAGGAATGATGAAGGTTTTTTTTTTACTCTTCTCTCTCGGTTTCTGTGCTTGCTTCTTTTTCCTTCAAATCACACCAGAAACCAAAAAACAGAAGCAAATTTTTTTTCCACACTTGTGGAGTTAGATCTCGTTAGATTACCCAGAAAGTATATGTTTTCTCTCTGTTTCTGATTTGTCGCGATTGCACAAGGTGCACGGCAAAGAGCATACGCAGCCAAGAAAACCCTTTCCCTTTATATTTTTGATTCGTCACGATCGCGCAAGGTGCACAGAAAAGAGCATACATAGACAATGTGCACGAAAAAGAGCATACAAAGACAGGGAAGGAAACAATCTGAGACTAAAAAACAATAAAGATCTAAATAATGAAATTGATAAATATATGAGAGGTTTTACTAAAAAAATAAAGCAAATCCATCACTGTAACATTATACCTTCATATTTTCTGAAATGGGTGTTTCTGGAGCAAACATAAATGATTTTTGTTGAAAAGAAAACTATTTACAAATGAAAATGGCGCTTCGGACGTAATGGAACACCTCCCACAGGACACAAATGCATAGAAATTCCAGAATCAGAAACCGTTTCAAAGTTTCGGCAACACTGGTTCAAGATCTAGATCACAAACGGAAGTGACTCTTCATAAACGCTTTGATACCATGTTCGGGTACACAGGGTACTCCAAAAAGATCGGACTCCAAGAGATGCAACTCAGACAAACATTTCACAGATCAACAAACCGATATTTTGATGTGGTTAAAACCCTCGAGAGGGAAACAGTCCACGGCCCCAGCTATATAGCTACTTGGAGAAATTTATTATGCAACAGAAGAAAGTTACAAATGAGCTTCTCATAATCAATAAACTAGCCAAGGACGCTCCATGCTATTTAAATAGAGATCATGGACCAATCAGGTGTTAAGCCATGGATCAATGGTAGATATGATCTAAGAGAACTTGAACCTTCGTATCACTTTATGTCTAGAACATATCATGACCGTCGGATTAGAATATTTACAAATGCATACTAATGCATACTAAAGAAACACACTTCACCTAATAGATATATTACACAAGTTGATCTTAACTAACTCCTAAGTGTCTAAATATCCTAACAAGAATTTATCCTGAATGATGCTCAAAACCTAAAAAGGCCCAACATCCAGGTGCTTAGGGATCTGAAATTTCAGTCTCCAAACATGTCTTTGGTTTCTCCCACTAACTCTCTACCACTCTCAATTTATATCTTTACTTCCTATGTCTTCCTTCTTGAAGAAAGCGCTTGAACATCTTGTAAAAATTTATTCCACTTATGATAATATCAACAGTAGGAGTTAATATTTCAGATTTGATTTAGATCAGGGATATTACACAATTTGAGGAATGTTTGATGACATGAAAAACATGATAATTTGTCACCAGGAACAACACTCGAATGAAATTAACATATTTTAAATGTAATTGCTAAATTTGGTAAAAATCATGGATGGATTTTCATCATAAATGGTTTAATTCTCACACTTGTGGGAGATATGAAAGGACAAAAAGGGGATATTGAATTGAATATTCTATGTGATTCAATTGGTGAAATCTCATCTATCTTCTTAATGGATGAAGTATGTTAGCATGCATCATATGTGATGCTGCACGAATTGGCATATTTGTAAATCACATCAATTTATTACAAATATTTGTGTCAGATGGGGACATGTGCAACAATTATAGAATCTAGTATGACACATGTTGGTTGTGGAGCATGAGATTCTAGATTCAGAGATGTTATTGTTTAGTTGTGTTTGTGCCCCATTTTTACTGTACACTCGTCTTAGTTGGGGGGTGAGAAATTTTTGGGATGTTTGTTGGCCAACATTTTGCGGACCCATGGTATTGGGTGATCCATAGTATTTTCCCATGTTAATTACCCTATAAAAGGAAAGCATTGTAAAACAATCTCTATGATTGTGTGAGAGAGACTACGAGAGAGTGAAGAGGAAGTGCAATAGGGTTGTTGCATGTTGTATCCATTCATTTTGATGGATGGTATATAAATAAAGGACTAACAATTTCTGTGTCGACGTAGCCCATCTTGGGTAAACCACGTTATATCAATGTCTCTCTTGTAATGTGTTTGATATTTGCATCTTGTTTAATAGTTTAATTGTTATTGCTTTGCGTTCTTGTTTTCTAAAAATTGGTATAAGAGCCAAAGGTCTATTTCAGTGGTAAAATCGTAGGAAAGAAGGGTTCCTAGTTCAAGTGGGAGCAATGGAAGAAGAAGGAAAGTTTAAGGTCAATAAATTTAAAGACCAAAACTACCTGTTATGGAAGATGCAAATGGAGGACTATCTGTACCAGAAGGATCTATACCTACCAATGGGTAGAAAAACAAAACAACTGATAACTATGAAGGATGAAGAATGGGAGGTTCTTGATAGAAAGGCAATGGGAACAATAAAATTGTGCTTGGATTCGTCGGTGGCTTTCAATATTTCAAAAGAAAATACAACATAGGGTGTGATGAGCGCTTTAGATAATATCTATGAAAAACCCTCGGATTCCAACAAGGTATTTTTAATGAAGTGTTTATTTAATATGAAGATGTCAGAAGGTGGATCTATTGCTGACCATTTAAATGAATTTATCCTGTTAAGTTCTGTAAAAGTGAACTTTGATGATGAGGTTAGGGTTATTCTAATCCTGTGCTCATTTCCAGAAAGCTGGAATGGATTAGTCATGACTGTAAGTAACTCTTCCCCTAGTTCAAATACTCTTAAATTTGATGATGTTGTTGGTGTTATTCTTAGCGAGGAAATGTGAAGAAAAAGCACAAGTTAGACATCAGGTAATGCGTTGAAAATGGAGAGCATGGGAAGATAACGAGAGAGAGGAAGGAGCCTAGGTAATCGTAGCAAGTCTAGAAATAGAAGATCCAAGTCCATATTTGGAAATATAGAGTTCTAGAACTATCGTAAGAGAGGACATTTGAAGAAAGATTGCAGAGATCCAAAGAAGAAAGGAGATGGGAAACATGATACTACTTAGGAAGCAAATGTAGCAGGTGATGTGTTACAAAATGCTTATGATTCTTGCATTAGATAATAATAGTGATTTAAGGGTAGTAGATTCAGGGAATTCATGTCATGCTACACCCGATAGGAAATTCTTTCATGATTATGTTATAGGTGATTTTGGACATGTTTTATTGGGGGACGATGAACCATGTAAATTTTTTGGAATGGGTAAGGTACATATTAAGTCAAATAATGGAAATGAATGGCTGCTAAAATATGTAAGGAAGATTCCTGCTACGAAAATAAATTCAATCTCAACAGGGCAATTGGGAGATAATGGCTGTTTGTGTACGTATGGAAAAATGTGGTGGAAGATCACTAAAGGAGCACTGGTAATAACAAAAGGAGATATGATAGGTGTGTTGTGTTTATGTCCTCATAATACTGATTATTATAAATCTATAGCTTCCATAGATACAGGTAGCGTTGTGGTGTCATAAGCTTGGACACATGAGTGAGAAGGGGATGCACATTCTCCACTCAATGAAATTGCTTCCAAATTTGAAGCAGGTAAGTTTGAAATTCTATGAGAAATGTGTTTATGGAAAAGATAAGAGAGTTAGATTTCTCAGGGTTTGGAAATAGATGAAGAGTGAAAAGTTAGAGCTTGTGCATACAGATGTATGTGGACTGGATCAGGTACAATCTCTTTGTGGATCTCGTTATTATGTTACTTTTATTGATGATGCAACTAGACAAACTTGGGTTTATTGCATTACACAGAAATATGATGTGTTTGATACTTTTAATAAGGGGAAATATTTGGTTGAAAATGAGACAGGAAAACGGTTGAAATTTCCAAGATCTTATAATGGAGGTGAATACTACAACAAGGAGTTTGATAGTTACTATTCATACAATGGGATTCACAGAGAGAAGACAGTCCCTAGAACACCACATGAAAATGGTGTGTCAGAAAGGATGAACAGAATGATCATGGAGCATGCAAGGTGTATGAGATTGCATTCATGGTTTCCCTTATAGTTTTGGGCTGATGTTGTAGATACTATTGTTTATTTATTAAACAGATGGCCTTCAAGCGCTTTGGATGGTGGAATTCCAGAGGAGGCATGAACATGTAAAAAGGTAAACTACTCATTTATGAGAAATTTTGGTTGTGAAGAATGTGTCCATATTGATAGAGAAAATAGAAAAAATCTTGAGGATAAATCCAAGAAATGTACCTTTATTGGATACGGGGTTGATGATTTTGGTTATGGCTTACGAGATTATGAAAATCACAAAATCATTAGGAGTAGAGATGTATTATTCAATGAAAAGTCTATGTACAAATCATTAGAGGAATTTTGGGGTCTAAAATGGGCCTCCTAAGGAAAATAATAAAATAATAGTTAAAATAATAAAATAATAGTTAAAATAATAAAATAATAGTTAAAATAATAAAATAATAGTTAAAATAATAAAATAATATTGATTAATTTTGGAGGAAAAAAGAAAAAAACTACTTTTTGTATTCGTATTTTTGGCATATCTCCCTGTGTTTTTACTCAAATTTTGATCGGGAGAGCTCATTGGATGTGGAATTTGATTCTGCATCCAACGAGTACCCACACTGCATACTTTTGACAGACCCCGCTACCCCAAAAACAAGAAATACCTAAAAAAACGTGATGATGATGTCATTATCATGTTTTTTTCAGGTATTTCTTGTTTTTGTGGTAGCGGGGTCCGTCAAAAGTATGCAGTGTGGGTACTCTTTGGATGCAGAATCAAATTCCGCATCCAATGAGCTCTCTCGATCAAAATTTGAGTAAAAACACAATGAGATATGTCGAAAATACGAACAAAAAAGGTAGTTTTTTTTAATGACAAATATGTCAATTCAACCATTATGGTTGACTTATTTCATTGAAATTCTATTGGTTCTTGAATTCCAACTCACAAAAACTTATTTTGGCACGTTTTCTTATAAGGCCCATTTTAGACCCCAAATTTCCTCTAATGATTAGTTATAGGGAAAGAAAGAGGAAAATGAAAACACATAGTACACAGTGCTTGATGAAATCAAAGTAAATGAAGTTCCAAAGGCACCGGAAAATCAAGAGTAGCAACAGGTACATCAAACTCCTGCAAATGTAAGAAGATATATCATGTTAAGTAGACCCCCTGAAGGATTATCTCCTTTAATGTATTATTTACTGATGACTGATTCTGGTTAACAAGAATGTTATGAAGAGTCAATGCAGGTAGAAACTAGAAAGAAGCATGAGCAAGGCATTAATGAGGAGATGGAATCATTGTTAAGAAACTAGACTTGGGATTTGGTTGAGTTTCCTGTAGGAAAAAGAGCATTGCAGAATAAATGGGTTTACAAATTGAAGGAAGAAGATGGAGGAAATAATCGGTACAAGGATAGACTTGTTGTAAAGGGGTTTGCACAAAATAAAGGTATATATTTTGATGAAATATTTTCTTGTGTTGTTCAAATGACTTCAATTAGGACTATTTTAAGTTTAGTGGTGCTAGAAGATTTGCATCTTGAACCGTTAGAACCGTTAGATGTAAAAACAACCTTTCTCCATGGGGATTTGGAGGAAGAGATTTATATGCAAGAACCACAGGTGTAGGAGGTCAAAGGAAAGGATAATTTGGTTTGTAGGTTGAAGAAGAGATTGTAGAGCCTAGAACAAGCTCCAAGGCAGTGGTATTTAAAATTTGATAAGTTTATGACAAAACAGGGTTATAGTAGATGCCATTTTGACCACTATGTTTATTTCAAGAGGCTAAACAATGGAGATATATTAACTTGTTATTATATGTGGATGACATGATTTTTCCAGGGTCTAAGATGCAGAAAATAAATGTGCTCAAAAGGAAACTAGCTAAATCATTTGCAATGAAGGATTTGGGTGAAGCAAAGCAAATCATTGGTATGAGAATAATAGGAGACAAGAAAAACCACAAATTGACATTGTCTCAAAGTGAGTACATAGAAAAGGTGTTGGAGAGGTTTAGAATGCATAATGCAAAACCAATTAGTACACCTTTGGCCACTGATTTCAAACTAAGTAAGGAGATGCGTCCCAAGACATAGGAAGAGATAGAATACATGCCCAAGGTTCCCTATTCATCAACAATTGGCATCTTGATGTATGCCATGATGTGCACAATACTCGATATTGTACATGGAGTGGGAGTTGTGAGTAGGTGTATGAGCAATACAGGTAAAGATCATTGAAAGGTAGTACAATGGATTCTCAGGTATTTGATAGGTACCACTTCTCATGCATTATGTTTTGGAGGTTCATACATTGTTCTATAGCGATATGTTGACGTATATATGGCTGGTTATAAAGACAACAGGAGGAGAATCACATGGTATGTTTTTACTATAGGTGGAACAATAGTAATTTGGATTTCAAAATTGCAAAAGGTTCTTGCACTTTGAACAAAAAAAAAAAATTATGTTTATGCTACAGAGGCTAGTAAAGAGATGATTTGGTTGCAGAGGTTCATGGAGGAATTGGGTAAGAAGCATGAGAATAGTAGGTTGTATAATGACATCCATAATTACATTCATCTAGAAAATAAATCATCCTTTCATTCGAAGACTAAACATATACAACTCAAGTACCTTTTCATAAGATCTGATCTAGAAGATGAATTGTTAAAGTTGGAAAAGATACATACTAGCCAAAATCTTGTAGACATGTTGACAAAGGTATTAACTCAAGATAAACTGAGTTCCTACTTGGTTTATGTTGGCCTTCAAGCATGAAGGTAAACATGAGAAATTTTCCAAGTCCAAGGTTCAGATCATAGTCTGGCATGTGCACAACAATGATGGAGTTGTTGTTATCAGTATCAAAGTGGGAGAATGTTGGTTGTGGAGCCTGATATTATAGATTCAAATATGTTATCATTGAAATATGTTTGTTTTAATTTCTATTTTTGAAATTTTATTAAATGACCATTTTTTTCACTTTTTCACCAATTTTGACCTTAACTAGTTTTGATGTCTAGACCTCCAAATTGGCCAAAAGGCTCCCAAATTTTCTCTGAAGGTACATGAATGATATTGTAAATTAAATATGATGTTCAGAGATGTTTAAGGACCCTCCAATTACTTCTTAAAACTTGTTCAATGTTCTGTTCAAATTAGGATTCTTTCCTAGCAAATTGGGGCTCCAATTCCCCCTGGGTAATTGCCGAATATGGCTTCACAAATGATCCCAAAGTTACTTGAATTTTTGAACAGAGGCTAGGTATATGTAAGGGAAATTTTCAAAGTCTCATATGCATCATGGTTCATTTTATACAGGCTGTTATGACTCTTTCCAAAACAACTCCCAAGTCACAATTTTGACCCTTGGGGAAAATGCACCAAATCTTCTCCCAATGAAATAAAAATGAGTAAAATGGTTTCCAATGCTTAAGTAATGAACATGAGACTTTAAATACACATTAATTAAAGTACATCCATCATATTTTTATTAGAGATAAATTCCTGCATTCGAAATAATAATCATTACCATGGCATATATCAAAATAGAGTGGAAATGGTCATTGTTTGCTCATTAAAAGTCATTTTGACATACAAATCTTGGGAATTTTGACTTGAAAATTTCTGAGAATTAATAAAAAAGAATATTTAACTGATTAAAATCAGAAATGGACAATTAAAGTCTCTCCCAATTCGAAATCATCATCATTACAATGGTTCAAAATAAGATAGTGGGGAAATGACACTATTTCTTCATTGTTCAACATTTTAACATGAATTATGTAATGTAAAAAATTTGGAATTGGTTCAAAATGGCCAAATCACATTTTCCATATTCATGAAAATTGTCAAATGGATGCTAAAAGTCAAATAATTGCGAAGGAGGAAAATCACTAGTTTCCTAGGTTGGGGGTGGAAGCTTTGATATTTGGAATAAGGGGGATAATAAATGATGTTTAGAATTTAGAAGGGGATAAATATTTAATAATTTAGCTTATTAAATAAATACAAGAGAAAATATAAGTGAAAATGGAGCATGAAGACACATGGAGACTATGGGGCCCACACAAGCTAGAATTCCTATGTTAAATGGTATCTTTCTCTTGCAAATTTGAATATATGGGAAGTCTAATGTTTTTTTATGGATTATAATGTTAATATAATTGTACATATAATTTATAGGTCTAAATTTGGATGAAGTGTAACTTACATGGGAGAGGAAGAGCCAAATGGGAGTTTCATGGACACTTGGCTAGATTCCCCTTACATTTATGACAGCTATGACACCAATGATGGATATTCTATGACAGTTATGACCCAAGTCATATCTGAATGCTGAAATACTAACATACTGACATTTAATTCCTGAATAGAGCATCTTGGAGGTCGAAATCAGGAGTTGGAGAAGGCCAAGAGGCTCCTACTCAAATTTGGGAGAAGAGGGAAGATGAAGAGAGAGCCCACATGGCATAGCATGAGAAGCCACACCAATTCGACTTGGATTTGGTTTATGGATGGATTTGGAACCTTAGAATACCAATAATTTTTATAAAATACAGGTATCAGCCATGAGAAGAAGCTTTTTCTCATTTGTGAATTGTGAGAGCTAGTGGATGACTGAGTTTTCTTGCTTAAGCCAATTTCGAGGGTGAAAGATTCCCATCCTAGTTGGTGTTTGGAGAGGCCACTCAGGAATTTAATGGAGATTTAATGGATTATTATTTTCAGGTGTAAGCTATAGGAAATAATGTGTATTCTTCTATTGTAGCACTATCTCTCAACTATTTCCAGTTTTCACACCATATTCATGTCAATGGAGGGATTGCGCTTTGGGTGAGCTATTGATATATTTGGGGAAGATTCTAATGATAATTATCTTATGTTATGATGTATATTCTCTGTATTTAATTTTTATAATACTATCATGTTGAAATACCCAAAATAATTCATGTAAGAATGTTGAACAATGAAGAAATAATGTCATTTCCCCACTATCTTGTTGTGAACCATTGTAATGCTGATGATTTCGAATTGGGAGAGCCTTTCATTGTCAATTTATGATTGGAATCAGTTAAATATTCTATTTTATTCATTATAAAAAAGTTTCAAGTCTATATTCCAAAGAGTTGTATGTCAAAATGACTTTTAATGAGCAAACAATGACCATTTCCACTCCATTTTGATATATGCCATGGTAATGCTTATTATTTCAAATTGAGGAATGTATCTCTGACAAATGTATGATGGATGGAATTTATTTAATGTTTATTTCAAGTCTCATTTTCAGTAATTAAGCATTTGAATCCATTTTACTCATTTTTATTGCATTGGGAGAAGATTTGGTGCATTTTCCCCAAGGGTCGAAATTGTGACTTGGGGGTTGTTTTGGAAAGAGTCATAACAGACTGTATAAATTGAACAATGATGCATATGAGACTTTTAAAAGTTCAATTACACATACCCAGCCTCTTTTTAGAAATTAAAGTGACTCTGGGATCATTTGTGAAGCCATTTCTGGCAATTACCCGGGGGGAATTGGAGCCCCAATTTGCTAGTAAAGACTTCTACTTTGAACAGAACATTAAACAAGTTTGCAGAAGTAATGGGGAGGTAAAAAAACATACATGAGAATTATATTTAAGTTATATTATCATTCATGTACCTTCATAGAAAATTTGGAAGCATTTGGGTCAATTTGGAGGTCTAGACATCAAAATTAGTCAAGAGCCAAAATTGTGAAAAAATTGGAAAATTGGGCATTTAAACAAAATTCCAAAAAAGGACATTATAGTGGTATCAGAGCATGATCTTGGCACCTGATGTGGTATGATATTTATGAGTACAATAATTTAGCGACCGCCATTATATATTGAAACCAAAAGTGCTTTTGTTGAAGAGGAAAAAAAAAGTAGGAGAAGAAGGCAATTTTTTGGAAACTATGACTAGGCATGAAAAGAGAACCTCATATGATGGTGAGGAGATAATAAAAAGCATGGAACCTATATTTGAAGAAATGACCAATAATATTGAAGACATGGCCAAGAATATTATGAAAGGATTTGAATTTTTGGCTATCCAAAGTTGGGAAAAATATATTGATTTTAAGAAAACCAAGGGGAAAAATGCATCAGTTTGCTTGAAGGAGGAAAAGAAGGAGACCCATGAACCACCTAGTTCTGAAATAGGTGGAGTAGAATAAGTAGTACACGAAGAGGATATAAATTCACTCCCAAGTGACTCTGAAAAATATGAAGAGACATCACATGAGTATGAAGAAGTTTTTATTGAAAATAATGAAGATAATTTTGAGACACATGCTACCTTGGAAATGAACCAAAGAGCATCTACTGATGGATGCTTGAACTATGAAGGAGTACCTACTGATGGGTGCTCACACCTCTATGATGGTGACATAGAGATAAATTTTGAAAGTGTTGTTGCAATCCAAAATTCCATTAAACATGAAAATGAAGACCTTGTAGCAGTTGAAGAAGAAACAATATCAACTTCCCCATCACCACTTGAGCTTCATGAAGTTGGTCCAAGCAATAAGGAAGAATACGAGGAGGTTCATTTGCAAGAGCCTCATTTTATTTAAGGGTCCTTAAATATGAATGAAAATAATATCCAAGAGGCCCTTAGCATACTCCATGACACTCAAGCATTGGTATCAAATTCTTGTTGGAGAGCTACTTCCTTGGAGGATCCATCCTTCCTTGAAGACATGGAGAAGATCCAAAGAGCAACGCGCAACATCAAAGGTAATTTAATGTATTTTATTTTTTATAGAAAAAATTTCATTGAGCTTATTGAATGGTTACATGAATCCAACTTGAAGAATAATGAAGTCATTGATAAGCTCACAAGTCAAATATTGAAAATTTGCAAGACACTTGTCTTTCCTCCAATGTTTTAGATTTTCATAAGGTAGATTGCTTGGAGGATTCTCATGACATGATGGATCATGAGAAACATGAAAAATTGTAGGTTCTTGATGTGCTTTAGGATTATAGTGATGAGATCCAATCACTAGTAATGGCGGAGGAGGAACTTGAGTTGCCTCTTGAAAATGGTTACACAATTTTTGAAGAAGTGCATAATTCCACCACCTTGGAACCAACCCATGAGGAAATTGTTTCATTTTCTAGGGAGGTGAATAATCCTACCCCTATGGATACTTAAAATTATGACAATTTTTCACTTACTGATCATTTGGGTGAGTTGGTTCTTTCTCCTACATCCTACACTTCTAAATTTTGCAGCAGTCATCCTAATGAAGTATGGGTGAAAGGTTTCTTTTTGATGGTGCCAAATGAAGAGCATGAAAATTATATTTCTCCTTTTGATGATGGAATTATTAGAGAACCATATTATTTAAATTTGTAGAAGCATCCTTGTTTACATTATGATCATACACATCTACATGGGTGCACCTATGATGTTCATTTGAGTCACTTGAAGGCTCATGGTTTTTCTTGCTCAACACTTGGTTCATTTGATGTTGGAAGAACTTCATCCAACACTTGGGTGAAGAGGGAATGATTGAGGAAAATTATTATTGGCATCAAAATCCTCTATTATTTCCTGATGATATACATATTGATGGGTGTATTGATGAGACTTCTTTGAGACACTTGAAGTCTTCATGTTTTATTTGCTCCTTATTTGGTTCATATTTTGGTGGAGGTTATTCATTCACTTCTTGGATGAAAGAAACAATGGGTGATTATTATTTTGATGCATATTACATTCTTTGGGAGCAGAATTATAGGAGATGGGATCCTCATCTTTGTCATTGGAGAATATTTGATAGGTCACTTGAAGCATGTATGTACTTGGAAAATGGTAGTCTACTCACTAGGAGGTATAAGCACTTTCATGATTTCTTGGTGAGCCACCTCCTTGATGTTCATTCTTATTATGTATTTATATACTTTGATGATATATATTATGAACTCATTATTTTTGGAAGAATGCATACAAGGAAATGGGATCCAGGAAGTCTCTTTCCAAATGGTATGGGTTGGAGAGCACTCTTAATTGTTGGAGTGCAATGCAAGCAATGGGACCCTGGGATAGTTTTTAGTCCCATTGATTTCAAATTATTTGGGAAACAAAAAATATGGTAGATGATTCCCCATTTAATAAGGTGATGTTAATAATAGTAGTGCAGCAGCAAGCATGGTGGTTCCTCTCTGAAATATTCATGGTATCTCAAAGACTCAAAGTGGGCAGCGTAGTGGCAACTTCAAAGAATCATACAGAAAGCAGGTTCTTCAACAACCATGTTTGAAATTGATTGAGGACAAGAAATATTGGGAAGGGAATATTTGTAATGTCCCAAATTTGGCATTGATTCACAATGGACAAATCACATTTTCCATATTCATGAAAGTTGTCAAATGGATGCTAAAAGTCAAATAATTGCCAAGGAGGAAAATCACTAGTTTCCTAGGTTGGGGGTGGAAGCTTTGATATTTGAAATACGGGGGATAATAAATGATGTTTAGACAATAGAAGGGGATAAATATTTAATAATTTATCTTATTAAATAAATACAAGAGAAAATATAAGTGACAATGGAGCATGAAGACACATGGAGACTATGGCGCCCGCATTAGCTAGAATTCCTATCTTAAATGGTATCTTTCTCTTGCAAATTTGAATATATGGAAAGTATAATGTTTCTGTATGGATTATAATGTTAATATACTTGTCCATATACTTCATAGGTCAAAATTGGGATGAAGTGTAACTTACATGGGAGAGGAAGAGTCAAATGGGAGTTTCATGGACACTTGGCTAGATTCCCCTTACATTTATGATAGCTATGACACCATTGATGGAGATTCTATGACAGTTATGACCCAAGTCAGATATGAAGGATGAAATACTGACATACTGACATGTTAGTCCTGAATGGAGCATCTTGGAGGTTGAAATCGGGAGTTGGAGAAGGCCAAGAGGCTCCTACTCAAATTTGGGAGAAGAGGGAAGGTGAAGAGAGAGGCCACATGGCATAGCATGAGAAGCCACACCAATTCAACTTGGATTTGGTTTATGGATGGATTTGGAACCTTATAATACCAATAATTTTTATAAAATATAGGGATCAGCCATGAGAAGAATCTTTTGCTCTTTTGTGAAATTGTCATTTGTGAATTGCGAGAGCTATGGATGACTAGTTTTCTTGCTTAAGCCAATTTTTAGGGTGAAATATTCCCATCCTAGTTGGTGTTTGGAGAGGCCGCTCAGGTCTTTCATAGATATTTAATGAATTATTATTTGCAGGTGTAAGCTACATGAAACAATGTGGATTCTTCTATTGCAGCACTCTCTCTCAACTATTTCCAGTTTTCACGCCATATTCATGCCAATGGAGGGATTGTGCTTTGGGTGAGCTATTGATCTCTTTGGGGAATATTATAATGCTCATTATCTTATGTTTTGATGTATATACTCTATATTTTATGTTTAGAAGACTCTCAGGTCAAAATACCCAAAATAATTCATGTAAGAATGTTGAACAATGAAGAAATAGTGTCATTTCCCCACTATCTTGTTGTGAACCATTGTAATGATGATGATTTCAAATTGGGAGAGCCTTTAATTGTCAATTTATGATTGGAATCAGTTAAATATTCTCTATTCTTCATTATCAGAAACTTTCAAGTCTAAATTCCCAAGATTTTTATGTCAAAATGACTTTTAATGAGCAAACAATGACCATTTCCACTCCATTTTGATATATGCCATGGTAATGCTTATTATTTAGAATGGAGGAATGTATCTCTGATAAATGTATGATGGATGGAATGTAATTAATGTGTATTTCAATTCTCATGTCCAAATCCTTGTAGGGATGGGCAAGGGTTCAAGCAAGCCGGGGAGGAGTGTAGTTTCACCCTTGTGGCACTGGCAGGTATCACATTCAAGAACCATTTGTTGAATTTCCTGTTTCATTCCCTTCCAAAAGAAGTTACGTCATACCCGTTCATAAGTTTTGAGGAACCTAGAGTTCCCTACCACTGGAGAAGCATGGAGTTCATAGAAGACATCCTGGTGAAGATCTATGCTCTGGGGAAGCACCAAGCGACCTTTGTATCTAAGAGAAGAACCATCCCAAGAGTAATGCGGTACAAGAGAAGGATTACTGGAAAACTGTTGGATGATTTGAGATAAGGAAGAGTCATTGACATAGCCTTGCTGAACAAATTTTAACCAATTTGGAATAGGCATAGAAATAGCTGAAAGAGAAGCATGGTCATCAAATGTGCGGGAAAGAGCATCCGCCACAACATTGTCCTTACCCTTCTTGTAAGTGATCTCGTAGTCATAACCCATGAGTTTGCTAACCCATTTTTGTTGTGTTAGGGATGAGACTCATTGTTCTAGGAAATATTTCAGACTCTGGTGATCAGTCTTGATGCAGAAATGATTCCCTAAGAGGTATGGATGCCACTTCTGTATGGCATGCAAAATAGCCATCATTTTCTTCTCATATGTAGAGGCAGCTAAATTCTTACTAGACAAGGATTTGCTGGTGAACGCAATGGGATGTTTGTCTTGGAGGAGGATAGCACCAAGTCCATTTTCGCAAGCATCACTCTCAATAGTGAAGGGCTTGGAAAAATCAAGCATAGCTAGAACATGTGTGGTACACATAGCTTGTTTCAGTTTCTCAAATGCACACTCAGTAGCAGGTGTCCATGCAAAAGCATCATTTTTCAGTAGAGATGTTAATGGAGCTGCGATCTTCCCATAATCCTTGAAAAAGTTGCGGTAGCAGCCAGTAAGTCCCAAAACCCATGAAGGCTCGTCAAGGTCTAGGGATGTGGCTAATTTTTCATGGCATCGATTTTGGCAGGATCGACATGAACCCCTTGTGCTGAAACAATATGCCCGAGATACTCTACTTCCTTCTACCCAAAAACACATTTATATTGTTTGGCACATAGATGATGATCACATAAAAGTTGCAGTACAAGATCCAGATGTTGGAGATGCTTAGCCCAGGTTTTACTATAGATGAGGATATCATCAAAGAAGACCAGAATGAAGTTTCGCAAGTAGGACCGAAATATTTTATTCATCAATGCCTGGAATGTGGAAGGGGAATTTGTGAGGCCAAATGGCATGACCAAAAATTCATAATGGTCATCATGTGTGTGGAAATTGTTTTTAGGGATATCATCCGCATGGACCTGAATTTGGTGATACCCAGAACGAAGATCCAACTTGGATAAAAAGTGAGCACCATGGAGCTCATCCAGAAGCTCATAAAAAATGGGAATTGAAAACTTATCCTTGATTGTGATGTGATTAAGTGCTCAAAAGTTGATGCAAAGGCGCCATGACCCATCTTTTTTATGGACTAGAAGGATCGGTGAAGAAAAGGAACTAGTGCTAGGGCGAATAACACCTTGCTTCAGTAAGTCGCGAACAAGCATCTCAATTTCTGTCTTGTGGTGAAATGGGTAGTGATAGGGCCTGATGTTGGGAGGGACGCTTCCAGGAAGGAGCAGAATATGATGGTCCTTAGGTTGGGAAGGTGGCAATCCCACTGGCTCAGCAAACATACATGCATATCGATCCAAAATTTGTTGGAGATCCAGTGGAGTAGTTGAGACTTCTGAAGGTTGCATATGAATGAAATGGAGCTGAGTGATGACACCATGTGAACTTTTATTAAGAATATTCTCCATTCGATGCGAACTTATGAGGATGAGAGACCCTGGTTGTAAGCCTCGAATGTGTGACTGGTACCATTGATTGAAAACTGCATCCAAAGTTCATCAAAATCCCATAAAATGGGTCCAAGTGTGCGTAACCATTTAGCACCCAAAACCACATCACATCCACCTAAGGGCAAGGCAAACATGTCAGAGCGCAATTTATAATCCCCCATAGATATGTGCACATTACGACACTTACCTTTGCAAGGTAAGGTGTCCCCATTGGCAATCATGACTTCAAATCTGGAGCAAGGATGGATGAAACAATCATCCTGTTTGGCGATCCTTGGGTCAATGAAGTTGTGAGTGCTACCAGAATCAATGAGTATTGTAAGAGGGAGTTTTTTAAAGAACCCTCTGACTCGCATGGTTTGGGGGGTGGTGACTCCGGATAAGGCATGGAGAGATATCTCTGATTGATCGTCTAGAGCAGGAAGTTGTTGAATGTCACCATCATCATCTATTGGATCTTGAGCATCATGAAAAATTTTAGGTGTGGGTGGAGAATCCACATCCAAGAGATAGAGATTTTTCTCAACACATCTATGTCCTTAGGTGAATTTCTCATCACA
Organism: Pseudotsuga menziesii; assembly: GCA_001517045.1. NCBI lineage: Eukaryota > Viridiplantae > Streptophyta > Pinopsida > Pinales > Pinaceae > Pseudotsuga > Pseudotsuga menziesii. The sequence continues at coordinate 44,955 of LPNX010754036.1, forward strand.
ATTATAACAAATCCCTTTTTCCTGATGTTCCCACATCTCTGCTTTAGACAAATGCTTGATAGGAGTGGTTCTAGGAGTTGGCGGATTTTGGGTTCTTTGGGGAACCATGGGTCTGAATGGAACACGAGTGGATTTGGAGTGTTGTTGAGCCCTGATCTTGTCCTTTGCTAGCTTATCCAACCCTAGGGATTCCATCATTGTGTTGGGGCAGAACATTTTAACCTCAGATCAGATTGCATCCTTCATACCACTGATAAAACAACTTAGGTAGAATGCATCAGGCAATCCCTCGGTGTGATTGGATAGTTTCTTAAATTCTTCCTGATACTCCCGCACAGTGCTAGTTTAGCGAAGTTTGGTGAGTGCTCTTGTGAATTCATCAAAAGCACTAGGGCCAAATCGCTGCAAAAGGAGTTGGGAAAAATCTGTCCAGTTTGGCTTTGCATGAGCCTTGATGTACCAACGAAACCATTGAAGTGCTTCATGTTCCAAATAAAAGGATGCAAGTGGGACTTTATTGACATCAAAAGTGTTATGCAGACTGAAATATTGTTCTACCCTATAAATCCATCCAGTCAGATCATCACCATTGAAGCGAGGAAAGTCCATCCTCGGCAGTGGAAGTTGCTGGATGACGAGAACCCAGTGTTTGCAGAAGACTCAGGCTAGCGGCGGTTGTTCATGGGTGAATGCTGAAGATGGAGGCCGAGAAATTTTTGATCTAGATCCTCGAGTTTGGACTTGATGGCGGCAATTTCTTCTTCCATTTTTTTAGTTGCTCCGACGTGGGTGACAACCATAAGCAATTTTTTTTTTAGGTAATGGGTAGAAAAAAAATGGAGAGGGTTTTAGAAAATGAGATTTTTGATTTTGGAAAAATTTGAGGGGGTAATTGGGGTTTTACGGGGTTTTGGACACTTTCGCAGGGACAAGAAGTAGAAAATGTGAATTTTAGAGGTGGGATGAAGGAATTGGAAAATTTGTCAAAGAGGGATAATGAAGTAGAAATGGAAAACAAACACTGTAGAAAAATTTGAAGGTGAGTGGGTGAGAATCAGAGAAGCTATGAAAAACCCTAAAAATTGACAAATATGGAATTTCAGCCTTCAGGAAGTGAAATTGGGGATAGGGTCCTCAATGAAGGAATATGAAAAATGGTATTATGGGGGTGACAGTGAAGTTTCAAGGGAAACAGAGCTAAATCAAGGAAGATATGGCTGAAAAACATAAATTTATACTTTTTTTTTAATTCTAAAAAACTGATCTGTGGCAGTGCTAGAAGCTGTGCTTTATCAACAAGAAATGGAGTAAATGATCTGTAACAAGTATGGAAGTCTACACGTTATCAACTGTAAATAGATATGGACCCCAGGTATATTCGGCTTCCTAATGGTTCAAAGGTAGTCACTCGGCCACCAAGGCTGTCTGAGGCTTGAGTATTGGGGCAGTACCCCTAACTTCACGGCACAGGTAAAACTGCTAACCGCTTGGAAAAAAATGACAGCTCTTTGGTTTTCCTCACGGATGGGAATCTAGTCAATCTGGTGGGGGTCGTTACCCTTTTCACTTGGCAGGTCCTCTCAACGGCCAACCACTTCGGGGTTCCTGTGGTACTCCTCACAATGAGTTTTAGGGCTATGCCCAAGTACTTCCCACAGTTAAGTGGATAGGGTTTAATCGCTGATCTGGATGAATAATACCGCTGTAAGAAGAAGAACAACTATAAGGCTCACAATGCTAGGAAGCACGGTAGAAATTTTTTTTCCCAGAAATTCCACCCAACGAGCCTAAGAAAGTGCTCTGATACCAGATGTGGAGAACCTCTTGCAATAAACAATAAGAATGCATGATATAACATAAATTATGGATCACATAAGAGATTTTATTAATCGTAGGCCACTTTGAGGGGGAAACCTCATTTGAGCAAGCTCAATAGAAAATAACTCTTCGATGCTTTCATTAGCCTCAACACATACTTATATAATAAGTCTAATCTAAAAAGCTATTACTCCCCATGAATGTGGGATAATGCAACATATTAACTGGATGACTTAACAACTACTACTTACTCCCCATGAATGTGGGATAATACAACATACTAATGGGATGGCTTACAAAGCATATGCGTTCGAAAAAATATACTAACAAAATAAAGAGGGGGGTTGACATGGGTTCTTAACAATATCCAACATTATAATGATGAATATAAATATGACAATAGTAGGGAAGATTTAGAAGTCGAAAATTCAACCAGAAAGGAAGGGAGGTCATGACGACCCCCTCCTTATATTCCTCCTCACAAAATATTTTGGCCACCAGACTCTGGGAGGGATAACAAAAGACACTCCAACTACAAACCTCAAAATATGATACTTAGTAGAAAATATGTACGTCTACCATAATTTGCGGCTTCTGACAAGGTAAGGAAGTAAGGAACATTAATAGGCAAACTGGAAAATCTATAAAATCAGCTTGTGAAGCTCCAAAACAAAGTCGGGTTGTAAGCTTGGCTCATAACCCAAACCAAATACAAGGACATGATAATAAAGAAAATAACATGGATGATGAAACAAAATATGAAGGGGACATTGATAAAGCCCAAAGCAGAGAATATCAAAATGAACTTGAAGAAAAATTGCTTGAGAATAATAATGACAAAAGGATAGTTTCATCTGATGACAATCCTGATGCCAATGGAAATTCTAAAGAAGATGGGGATCTCATAAATTGTAACAATGAAACACCAAATACTGATGAATATGTGGATAATGTAGAAGAATGAAACCCAAAAGACGCTGCAACAAATGATCAGGATAATGTAGATGAACAAAACCCAGAACATGTTGCGATGAATGATCAGGATAAGTTAGAAGAATGAAACCGAAAACATGCTACGATGAATGATCATGATAACATGAAAGAACAAAATTTAGAAGATGCTGCAACAAATGAAAAGATGAACATTCTACCAGGGGCCATATCTCAAGATGTCCCAGAAATCTACATCTAATTAGAAGATCAAAAGAACACCATTAGATTAGAAGCTCAGAATAATACATCACATACTTGTTAATCTTTTATCTACATAATCATATCCATGAAAATATTTGAATGGAAATGCGACCAATTATTTCAAGAATTGCTAAACTGTGGCACCATTATTCGTGGAAAAAGTTCTATTTGCAACATGCTCATAATATATTTGTGGTCGAATATTTTCATAGCAGGAAGAATTGTAATATACCAAACGTATATTACATTTATTAATTATTTATGTAAAAGTTGGAATTAGAAGGACACATTGTTTATAGGTGTCTCTTCATAAATATATAAGGCACATGAACTTATTGTAGAAATCATCATTCAATTATCAAAATATATATTTATAAATAATAATCATGCATGTAAGGTTTTAACCTTACATACCTAGACTCTTGTCCTTTTGAAAACTATGCAAACCCACTTGTAGCTCATCCTTTGAAACCCCCACCAGTAAATCTTGATCGTTTGCTTCATTTACAAATATTCGGAAGTATTGTGAAATTATCACCACCCTTGTCAAAGTATCTATTTGTTCATCCTTGAACATATTTCCAAAGAGGGAGACCCCATCACTAGCAATGTCCTCAAACTTCTTTAATTCCTCTCTAGCTAATAATTTTCCAAATAGTATTAATTTTTTTCCAATAGTTTACATATTGATGAAAAAAAATGTATTCTCATATCCTTTATATAGCCAAAGAGGATTTATCTTTAATATTCACTTAGCTTTGTTTGTAGGAATTCTTCAACCAGTGCAGACACTGCGTGTTCCTCTAGCATGTATGGTACGAGTCTAGAAAAAAACCACAACAATATATCATTTCCCTAGATGATTAATATACTTGTATAAAATAACTCTTTTACTCATATTTGAATTCTCTCACCTTCGTTTCAATGTTCTTCATGCGATCTATAGTACCTGCAAAGAAGCATAAGAAACAAGACAAGGAGATAAGAGTAACAAGATAGATCAACAACCATATTAGTGATCAAGTAATCCAATAACAAATGACTAATATTCACACAAATCAAATATGGGAAAGGGAAAAACTTTTGTATTAATCAAATGAAAAGAGAAAGCTACAACCAAAGCCTTGATGTCAATAGCTTTGTCTCCACAAGGTCTTGGACACACTCACAAAACTCTTCACTCACACAAATCTCTTTACTCACAATACTCACTCAACTTTTCCTCCATACCAGACTTCAATACAACAACATAAGGATGCTCTCCTTGGTCTCTCCTCACATAGTTCATAAATCCTTCTTTTATAGGCCAAGGGAGGCTCGTATGAGATGAGATATTTTGGGAAGAGGATAGGGGATGATCCCTATGGGCTAGGAGGTCGAGTGCCAGATCTCTCTAATAGATAGGAACATCCCCCATGTGCTCTTTCCCTTGGAAGATTCTCGAAACTTCCTTTTTTTCCTCTTCAAGTCTGCTAGCACTTCTTGCAGTGAGGGTATATGTTAAATTTTCATATGCTTGGCTAAGACATCAGTACTTCATTTCATTTTCATAACAAAAGCATATAAACAGGATCACTGAAAGATAGACAAGCACAACCATACAAAAGGAACACAAAGATTTATCCTGGGAAAACCCTAAAGGGAAAAACCCAGCAAAAGCTTCCTCAATATAGATGCCCCAAAAAGATAAAAGATAAAAGATAAAACCAGCAAGGAGATCAAAGCCTGATCCTCCTCCTTCTCCAACTACTTCTCTTCTCCACTAATGCGCTACACAAGTGAGAGTGTGTTTTCCAAATGAGGAGCACTACACCTCTATTTATATTCATCCGTTCACTTAATTTAACTCATCTGTCATGTAGGATTGAGTTAATCATGTAGGCTCGAGTTACACATGTAGGCTCAAGTAACCACACTGGGGTGTTAATGACCCCCCTTTACAGTTAGAGGGGACTGCCTCATGAATCTTATTAGTTCTTCCGGTTAGGAGCATCGGGGTACAAAGTAATACAAGTGATTCTCCCGGTAGGACCATCGGGGACCACAAAGAAATACATATAGAATATTCTTCGAAGTTACAATATTTCAACACTCCCCCTTAACGAGAAGGGTATTCTATAACAACATCAACAACAATAATAATAGGAGAGAGATATATGACATCATCGACATCATCAGGGTGATACATCTATAAATCATTGGAAGCTTTTCAACATCATGTAGCCTTCATCTTCAATCTTTAGTCTTCAACATCATAAGTACTTTGACTGCTTCGATCAGCAGCATCTTGACTCTTCAATCAGCAGCAACATCTTCAACACTTTGACCTTTCGATCAGCAACATCTTCAGCACTTTGACCTTTCGATCAACAACATCATCTTCAAAACTTTGACCTTTATATCAGCAACATCTTCTTCAGCACTTTGGCCTTTCGATCAGCAACAACATCATCATCATACTCTGATCTTTCAATCAGACTCATCATTATCATCAGCCTTTGATCTTTCGATCAGAACCATCATCAACCGAACATCATCATACTCTAACATCAACTCATCATCATATTTTGATCTTTCGATCAGTACGTCATCGTCATCATACTTTGATAATATGGCATCATCATCATCAGGATCTCATCATCATCAGATTCTGATATTTCGATCAGAAACATCATCATCATCCTTGCATTCTGATCTTTCAATCAGAAAACATCATCATCATCAGCAACATCATAATCATAAGCAACTTTTGATCTTCCGATTAGAAAACATCATCATCATCATATTATAATCTTTCAATAAGAGAACATCATCATCAACAACTTCTGATCTTTCCATCAGAGAAACATCATCATCATCATATTCTGATCTTTCGATCAGAGAACATCATCATCATCAGCAACTTCTGATCTTTCGATCAGAGAACATCATCATCATCATCAACATTTGATCTTTCAATCAGAAACATCATCATCATCATAAAAACATCAACATCATCAAAAAATCAACATGATCCTTTCTTTCGGAATTACGGGATTTAGGTCTTTACAGAGTTACCAATGATCCTTCCTTTCGGAATTACAGGATTTAGGTCTTTACGGAGTTACTAACGATCCTTCCTTTTGGAATTACGGGATTTAGGTCTTTACGGAGTTACTAACGATCCTTCCTTTCGGAATTACGGGATCAACACATTTGTGGAACTCAGACAATCCTTCCTATTGGAATTACGGGATCAACACATCTGTGGAACTCAGACAATCCTTCCTATTGGAATTACGGGATCAATTCAATGATCCTTCCTTTCAGAATTATGAGATTTAGGTCTTTACGGAGTTACTAATGATCCTTCCTTTTGGAATTACGGGATCAACACAGATGTGGAACTCAGACAATCCTTCCTCTAGGAATTACAGGATCAACAGACGTTCTCGAGTACCGAAATCACCGGATCTGTTTTGAACCGAAGTTCAAGGATGATACAATCCTACCACATTCACGGGGACCGAGATCTTTGGATACATTTTGAACCGAGGTTCAGGGATGATGAAATCCTACCACTTTCACGGGGGCTAAAACCTTCGGATACATTTTGAACTGAGGTTCAGGGATGATGAAATCCACCACTTTCATGGGGGCCGAGACCTCCGGATACATTTTGAACCGAAGTTCAGGGATGATGCAATCCTACCACATTCACGGGGGCCAAGACCTCTGGATACATTTTGAACCGAATTTCAAGGATGATGCAATCCCACCACATTCACGGGGACCGAGGTCACTAGATCACTTTTGGACAGATGTCCCGGGATGATACAATCCCTCTTCATTCTCGAAGACCGAGGTCTTCAGGTCACTTTTGGGCAAGTGCCTAGGGATGATACAATCCCACCACATTCTCGATGACCAAAGTCACTAGATCACTTCTGGACATATGTCCCAGGATGATACAATCCCTCTTCATTCTTGAAGACCGAGGTCTCCGGGTCACTTTAGGGAAAGTGTCCAGGGACGATACAATCCCACTGCAACATCACTACTACCCCTTTCGAGGAAGGTCTTTCTAAACCATGCCAAGCTTGTCTCGAAAGTGTTCAAAATTTTCCCGATACAGAGGCTTTGTCAACGCATCATCATATAAACCATCTTCATCTACATCTTCAGTATGTGAATACTAAACTATCACCATCTGTATCTCCAGTATGTGAGTACTGAAAGCATCATCAGGTCACCATCATTTGCATCTACAGTATGCAACTACTAAAACATAATCTATATCTTCAGTATGGGAATACTGAAATCATCATCATCTCTATATTCAAATACTGAATCACCATCATCTGTATCTACAATATGTAAATACTGAAACATCATCTTCTGCATCTTTATCTTGAATGTAGAAATACCGGATTTCTATGTGTTACGACGGAACACAGGGTTCTCTGTTATCACAACTCTTGTTATCACATAGAATCAATGTAGTATCCATATTCAGTTCAAAGAGACCTGATATCAGCTTCCGAAGCCATATGGATTCACAACTTAGTAGAGCAATCTGCTATGTATTCTGCCTCAGCCATGCTACGAGAAACACTGGACTGTTTCCTGCTAAACCATGAACTCATAGCAGGCCCCAAACAAAAGCATCTACCTAATGTTCTTTTACTGTCCAAGATACTTCTGGCCCAATCTGCATCTATGTAGCCATACAATCTATACTCATGGCTACCATCATAATATAAACCAAAGTCTATAGTCCCTTTTAGATATCTCATCACATGCTTTGCAGTTACTAGGTGAACCCGTCTTGGTTGAACAAGATATTGAATTAAGGTGTTCACAGCAAAACAAATGTTTGGTCTGGTATTTGTTAAGTACATCAATGACCCAATGATCTGTCTTTAATGAGTCATATCCACTAACTTTGATGAGTCATCAGCTAACAGGTTTAGGTTGGAGTCCATGGGTGTGGCCATGACTTTGCATTCCAACATATTGAATCTCTTCAATATCTCTACTGCATACTTTCCCTGGTTGAGAAAGATTTCTTCTGAACTTTGCCATACTTCCAGACCTAGGAAATAATGCATTAACCAAAGGTCTTTCATCTCAAATTCTTCTGCTAGTTTCTTCTTGCTTTCCATGATCTGTTTCTCATTTCCTGTCAAGGATAAGTCATCCACATATAATAACAGGATGACAAGTTCATCTTCTACAACCTTGAGATAAAGGTTAGGATCAGCTTTATTCTTGGTAAATCCCATGCTCGACAAGAAACTATCTGTTCTTCCATACCAAGCTCTGGGAGCTTGCTTCAGGCCATAGAGGGCCTTCTTCAACTTGCATACATGATTCCATCTGGCTTCAACTTCAAATCCTTGTGACTATTCGATGTAAAAATCTTTCTCAATCATACCATTAAGGAAGGATTTTCTTTACTTCAACATGGAAGAAACTACCATGATAGTTCTGAAGGAAGTGTACCTTACTTCCTGGAGTAAGTGTCTCTTCAGAATTAATTCCCTTTTTCTAAAAGAAACCTCTGGCCACAAATCTTGCTTTATACTTCTCGATATTTCCGTCAGCTGCATGCTCTATTTTGTATATCCATTTGGAGGATACAATACTCTTTCCCTATGGTTTGGGAACTATATCCCATACATCATTCTAGTATTCTTTCATCATAACATCTTCCATGAGTTTGTCTTGTCAGATCATCAACATATCCTAGTCTTTTGCATTTAACTTTGAAGGTTGGAACCCACTTTACTCTTGGTAAAGTCTCGTTCCATCAAGAAGCTTTCCATCATGCCGTACTGTGTCGAACTCAGATATCTTCTGTAGTCACTCCCCCTGAAGTGGAGTATTATCTTCCTTCTTCATTCTGTACAGGTGGTTCTATGCTTGATATATACTGGTCAATGGAGTATGTCATGTCATAGTCTATTCTTTCTAAGGCAAATCATGAACCTTTCTTTGTACACTTGTTCTTGTAGATCCATATGGAGGATACTATGTACTTCCCTTTATGTCTTGAAATCATATCGTATACATCATTCCCCATGATCAACTATTATTCTTTGATCATAGTTTCTTTTATAGCATTCTTTTCTTCATCTTGAGTTATCTCTCATACCCATGGTGGTCTTCATCCTTTGAGGTGGATCTACCGCTCTCTGAAGCTATTTCTTCCATCATGGTGTCTTTGACCCTGGGAGCTTTAGATTCATGTTTATTGAATTGTCATCACTTGTTCTTTGGAACAAGTCTCGTCCTTCTTTTCTTGTAGGAGGTTGTATATGACCTTTACTACAATTCAAATGCACCAGTTGCATGGTTAGAACTACTTCATAAAACATATGCATAACGACAAATTCTTATGCATCATGCAACTATTTAGCCAATACAACATTCATCCATATTTCACAGAAACTTTCTAGATGCCTTCTATCTCTACCATGACATCATTGAGATTGTGCACTAATCCAATATGTCAGCAAAGAGGTTTGATAAGTAGTATTGGAGAGTTGTATAGCGCCATGAGCTACTTACCCATCACATGCATATTAGTAGTATTAATGTAAACAATCTATCATGCATAACACATCAACTGAATACAATCAAATGCATAACAAAACAATATCATGAAATGGTAATTGAATACTTATCTTTTATTTGTTTCGTGGGTAGACTCCATCTTGATCATTCTGGTTTATCATCTTCTTCATTCATGAAATCATCATTTCTTATCCAAATGATAAGATGAATAAGAGGTTCTTCAAGAATTGAGTTTTTCATATTCCTCATCGCTTGAGGGATCTTCTTTGAATGGTGATAGCTTGATCTTCAATTGCTCCCATCTTCTTCTTCTCTTCTTATTAGTCGAGCTGAAAGTAATCACTTACTTCTGGCATACATTCTTCACATGAATGAATCCCATGATCCTGGGAGGCCATTCAAGGTGGCTATCACCACTTCTGCATACTTCTTCTTCTACCGCTTCAAGTTGTTTTGCATTCTGGATCTTCACATTCTTCAACTGTATTCTCAAAGCCATCTTCTGATTTAAGTTCTTATCTTCAAATAGCTTGATCAAGGTATCAAACATCTTCGATGTCTTTAGGGAAGACACTTGTGGTATAAGTTGATCCATGATTGAATCAACAATGATCTTCTTGGACTTGATCAAGTTCTTCTTGTGTAAGTCTTTGAGGCTCATCTCCCTCTAGAATTGGAACCTCTCTACTCATGTAGGTGTCCAATTCATTTTCTTCAGAGAGATCAAATACTTCCATGCTTGGAAGTTTTCAACTTCACCAAGCTGATCATCAAGCTGATGTGATAGATAATTTTGAAATGAGAACCTCAAATGCAAATAACAAAATATTAGATCTTACCAATTTGAGGTGTCCATCCTGCTTCCAGAGCTGGCTGACCTAGGGTTTGTCAGAGAAACCCTAATTTTCAAAACTTGGAATCTTTCAGATCTGATTGGATAGAAATATAGATCTCTTCAAATGGAGCTGTCCAATGTACTCCTTTTCTGAAAACAATGGAGGGAAGCTCCCGGAATAGGAAGCCCTAGTTTTTCGGTGGCTTCGGTCCTCAAGAATGTAGTAGGATTGCATCATCCTTGGACATAGTCCTAAAGCGATAGGGACTGATTCTCCTGTAATTAATCCGGTGGCTTCGGTCCTCAAGAATGTGGTAGGATTGCATCGTCCTTGGACTTAGTCCTAAAGTGATAGGGACTGATTCTCCCGTAATCAATCCGGTAACTTCGGTTGTCAAGAATGTGGTGGGATTGTATCATCCTTGGAATTTAAGTCCAAAAGTGATCCAAAGACTTTTTGTCTTTGAGTTTTGGATTGTAGGTTGTTGCTAATGATGATGATGCCGTACTGATCGAAAGATCAGAGTATGATGATGATGACATACTGATCGAAAGATCAGAGTATGAGGATGATGACCCACTGATCTAAAAGATCAGAGTATGATGATGACACACTATGATTATGATGTTTCTGATCGAAATATCAGAGTATGATGATGATGTTTCTGATCGAAAGATCAGAGTATGTTGATGATGTTTCTGATCGAAAGATCAGAGTATGATGATGATGTTTCTGATCAAAAGATCAGAATGTGATGATGATTATGATAGACAGATCAGAATATGATTATGATGATGTTGTTGCTGATCGAAAGGGCAAAGTGTTGATGATGATATTGCTGATCGAGAGGTCAAAATACTGAAGATGTTGCTACTAATCGAAAGGTCAAGGTGCTCAAGATGTTGTTGCTGATTGAAAAGTCAAAGTGCTGAAGATGTTGTTGATCGAAAGGTCAAAACGCTGAAGATGTTGTTGCTGATCGAAAGGTCCAAGTGCTGAAGATGTCGTTGCTAATTGAAAGATAAAAATGCTGAAGATGTTGCGGATCAAAGACTGAAGATGTTGCTGATGATGAAGACTGAAGATTGAAGATGAAGACTACATGATGTTGAAAATATTCCAATGATTTATAGATGTGTTACCCCGTTGATGTTGATGATGTCCCCTATCTCTACTCTTGTTGTTGTTGATGTTGCTATAGAATACCCTTCTCATTAAGGGGGAGTGTTGAAATATTGTAACTTCAAAGAATATTCTATATGTATCTTTTTGTGGCCCCCGATGGTCCTACTGGGAGAACCACTTGTATTACATTGTACCTCGATGCTCCTAATCGGAAGAACTAATAAGAGTCATGAGGTAGTCCCCTCTAATTGTAAAGGTGGGTCATCAGCACCCCAGTGTGGTTACTTGAGCTTGCATGTGTAACTCGAGCCTACATGATTTAACTCAAGCCTACATGTCAAATGAGTTAACTTAAGTAAACAAATGAATATAAATAGAGGTATAGTGCTGTTAACACCCAAAAATGGTTCACTACCTCATCTACCCCATGCTCATTTGTCCATTTTCCTACCATATTTCCATCAAAAACCCATAAAACCATCTAAAAAGTCTCCAAAAGGCTTAAAATGCCTCCAAAAGGCCTTAAAACCCTTTTTTCCTCCAAAAATATCCAAAATTTCTCTAAAAAAGCAAAAATCTCCAAAAAGGAAGAAAAAATATAAAATAATGAGGAAAAGGAGGAAAAAACCCTAAACAGCTGAAACCCTAAACAACTGACCTAAAACCACATGGTTTCCAACTATAAATAAGTGGTGGAGACCCCTTATTTCAAATCCACAATCACAAGTATCCTGCCTCTGCCAAAATTGCTCTTGAAATCCTAGCTCACCATTGAGCTGCTTTCACCGTGAGAACCCCTTTTGGCCCATTTCCACCATTGGAGAAAGAGAAGGAGCAGCTGGAGCTCGAAGCAACCTCTTGGATCAGTGCAACGGGCTTCACCAACCTCCACATTGGAGGTTAGATCAATAAAAAATCATTCTTTACTTTTTACTGTTTTGCTTCATGAACATGTTTAGATTAATTTTTATTACTGTTTAGCATCTTTTATTTCACATATTATTGAACTGCTACTAAGGAATTCATTCTCCTTAGTAGGTGCTCATTCGCACAAGCTAGGGATAAAACCCTAGCAACAGTTTTGGCGACTCTGCTGGTTTTTATTTTTATTTTATTTCCCGTTTTGTCCTTTCGGCTACCATTTTCGGCCGCCGTAAACCGCTGTTTTTTCCTCCGCAGTCGCGTCCCGACCGCATTTTTTAAGCCCTTTCCTGCGATCCGACCGCGGCTAAGCTGCCTGTTTGCTACGTTCCGAACGCTCCTGTTGGTCGTTTTACCTGCGTCCTGACCGCGCCTTTCCAGCTCTTAGATGCGACCCGACCGCGCCTTTCCAGCTCTTAGCCACGACCCGACCGTGCCTTTCCAGCTCTTTGTTGCGACCCGACCGCGTCTGCCGTCCAGAAACCCGCGACCTGACTGCGCCTGTTTCCTTCAAACCCACGGTCCGCCCACCTGTGTTCTTCAGAAAGCCGCGACCTGTCCGCGCCTGTTTCGTTCAAACCCACGGTCCGACTGCACTTTTTTTCCTCAAACCCGCGGTCCGACTGCACTTTTTTGCCTCAAACCCGCGGTCCGACCGCACGATTCCGCCACAAACCCGCGGTCTGATTTTTTTTTTTTTTTT
>LPNX010754036.1:69051-91610 GCA_001517045.1 Pseudotsuga menziesii
TGGTTTGAAAAGATCTTCCTGAAAGGGGGAGTAGTGATGTTGCAGTGGGATTGTATCATCCCTGGGAACTTTCCCTAAAGTGATCCAGAGACCTCGGTCTTCGAGAATGAAGAGGGATTGTATCATCCCGGGACATCTGTCCACAATAGATCCGGTGACCTTGGTCCTCGAGAACATGGTGGGATTGTATCATCCCTAGGAACTTGCCATAAAGTGATCCGGAGACCTCAGTCTTCGAGAATGAAGAGGGATTGTATCATCCCGGGACATCTGTCCATAATAGATCCAGTGACCTCGGTCCTCGAGAATGTGGTAGGATTGCATCATCCTTGGACATCGTCCTAAATTGATAGGGACTGATTCTCCCGTAATCAATCCGGTGGCTTCGGTCCTCGAGAATGTGGTAGGATTGCATCATCCTTGGACATAGTCCTAAAGTGATAGGGAATGATTCTACCGTAATCAATCCGATGGCTTTGGTCCTCGAGAATGTGGTAGGATTGCATCATCCTTGGACATAGTCCTAAAGTGATAGGGACTGATTCTCTCGTAATAAATCCGGTGGCTTCGGTCCTCAAGAATGTGGTAGGATTGCATCATCCTTGGACATAGTCCTAAAGTTATAGGGACTGATTCTCTCGTAATCAATCTGGTGGCTTCGGTCCTCGAGAATGTGGTAGGATTGCATCGTCCTTGGACTTAGTCCTAAAGCGATAGGGACTGATTCTCCCGTAATCAATCCGATAACTTCAGTTGTCGAGAATGTGGTGGGATTGTATCACCCCTAGAATTTAAGTCCAAAAGTGATCCAAAGACTTTTTGTCTTTGAGTTGTGGATTGCAGGTTGTTGCTGATGATGATGATGCCGTACTGATCGAAAGATCAGAGTATGATGATGATGACATACTGATAGAAAGATCAGAGTATGATGATGATGACCTATTGATCTAAAAGATCAGAGTATGATGATGACACACTATGATTATGATGTTTCTGATCGAAAGATCAGAGTATGATGATGATGTTTCTGATCGAAAGATCAGAGTATGTTGATGATGTTTCTGATCGAAAGATCAGAGTATGATGATGATGTTTCTATGTTGATGATGTTTCTGATCGAAAGATCAGAGTATGATGATGATGTTTCTGATCAAAAGATCAGAATGTGATGATGATTATGATCGACAGATCAAAATATGATGATGATGATGTTGCTGCTGATCGAAAGGGCAACGTGTTGATGATGATATTGCTGATCGAGAGGTCAAAATACTGAAGATGTTGTTGCTGATTGAAAGGTCAAGGTGCTGAAGATGTTGTTGCTGATCGAAAAGTCAAAGTGCTAAAGATGTTTCTGATCGAAAGGTCAAAATGCTGAAGATGTTGTTGCTGATTGAAAGGTCCAAGTGCTGAAGATGTCGTTGCTAATTGAAAGATCAAAATGCTGAAGATGTTGTTGCTGATTGAAAGGTCCAAGTGCTGAAGATGTCGTTGCTAATTGAAAGATCAAAATGCTGAAGATTTTGCGGATCAAAGACTGAAGATGTTGCTGATGATGAAGACTGAAGATTGAAGATGAAGACTACATGATGTTGAAAAGATTCCAATGATTTATAGATGTGTTACCCTGTTGATGTTGATTATTTCCCCTATCTCTACTCTTTTTGTTGTTGATGTTGCTGTAGAATACCCTTCTTGTTAAGGGGGAGTGTTGAAATACTGTAACTTCGAAGAATATTCTATATGTATCTTTTTGTGGCCTTTGATGGTCCTACCGGGAGAACCACTTGTATTACATTGTACCCTGATGCTCCTAATTGAAATAACTAATAAGAGTCATGATGTAGTCCCCTCTAATTGTAAAGGTGGGTCATCAGCACCCCAGTGTGGTTACTTGAGCCTACATGTGTAACTCGAGCCTACATGTGTAAATCGAGCCTAGTTGAGAGAGAGTGCTGTAATAGAAGAATCCAAATTATTTCCTGTATCTTACACTTGCAAATAAGACTCCATTAAAGTTCCATGAAAGACCTGAGTGTCCTTTCCAAACACCAACTAGGACGGGAATCTTTCATTCTCGAAATTGGCTCAAGCAAGAAAACTAGTCACCCACTAGCTCTCACAATTCACAAATGAGAAAAAGCTTCTTCTCATGGATGATCCCTATATTTTATAAATATTACTGGTATTATAAGGTTTCAAATCCATACATAAACCAAATCCAAGTCGAATTGGTGTGGCTGCTCATGCTATGCCATGCGGCCTCTCTCTTCACCTTCCCTCTTCTCCCAAATTTGAGTAGGAGCCTCTTGGCCTTCTCCAACTCCCAATTTCGACCTCCAAGATGCTCTATTCAGGCCTGACATGTCAGTATTTCAGTATTTCAGCCTTCATATCTGACTTGGGTCATAACTTTCATAGAATATCTATCATTGGTGTCATAGCTGTCATAAATGTAAGGGGAATCTAGCCAAGTGTCCATGAAACTCCCATTTGGATCTTCCTCTCCCATGTAAGTTACAATTCATTCCAAATTCAACCTACGAAGTATATGAACAATTATATTAACATTATAATCCATACAAAAACATTATACTTTCCATATATTCAAATTTGCAAGAGAAAGATACCATTTAACATAGGAATTCTAGCTAGTGTGGGCCCCATAGTCTCCATGTGTCTTCATGCTCTATTGCCACTTCCATTTTCTCATGTATTTATTTAATAAGATCAATTATTAAATATTTATCCCCTTATAATGTCTAAACATCATTTATTATCCCCCTTATTGCAAATCTCAAAGCTTCCACCCCCAACCTAAGAAACTAGTGATTTTCCTCCTTGGCAATTATTTGACTTTTAGCATCCATTTGACAACTTTCATGAATATGGAAAATGTGATTTTTCCATTGTGACCCAATGCCAAATTTGGGACATTAAAAATCTTCCCTTCCCAATATTGCTTTTCCTCAAGCAATTTCAAACATGGTTGTTGAAGAACCTGCTTTCTGTATGATTCTTTGAAGTTGCCACTGAGCTTCCCACCTTGAGTCTTTGAGATTTCATGAAGATTTTAGAGAGGAAGCACCATGCTTGATGCTGCACTAATCTGATTAAAATATTCTTATTAAATGGGGAATCCATATCGTATACTTCTTGTCTCCCAAATAATTTGAAATCAATGGGAGTAAAAACTATACCAGGGTCCCATTGCTTGCATTGCACTCCAATAATTAAGAGTGCTCTCCAACCCATACCATTTGGAAAGAGAATTCCCAGATCCCATTTTCTTGTATGCATTCTTCCAAACATCATAAGTGCATAATATATATCATCAAAGTATATAAAAACATAATAATAATATACATAAAGGAGGTGCCTCACCAAAAAATCATGAAAGTGCTTATACCTCCCAGTGAGTAGACTACCATTTTCCAAGTGCATACATGCTTCAAGTGACCAATAAAATCTGCTCCAATGACATAGGTGAGGATCCATGTCCTATAATTCTGCTCCAAAAGAATGTAATATGCATCATAATAACAATCAGCCATTTTTTCTTTCATCCCATAAGTGAATGAAGAACCTCCACCAAAATATGAACCAAATAAGGAGCAAATAAAACACGAAGACTTCAAGTGTCTCAAAGAAGTCTCATCAATACACTCATGAATATGTATATCATCATGAAATAATAGAGGATGTTGCTGCCAATAATAATGTTCCTCAATCATATCCCTTTTCACCCAAGTGTGGGATGAAGTTCCTCCAACTTTAAATGAACCAAGTGTTGAGCAAGAAAAACCATGAGTCTTCAAGTGACTCAAATGAACATCATAGGTGCACCCATGTAGATGTGTATAATCATAATGTAAACAATGATGCTTCTGCAAATGTAAATAAGATGGTTCTCTAATAATTAAATCATCAAAAGGAGAAATAGAATGTCCATGCTCTTCATGTGGCACCATCAAAAAGAGACCTTTCACCCATACTTCATTAGGATGACTGCTGCAAAATTTAGAAGTGTAGGATCTAGGAGAAAGAACCAACTCACCCAAATGATCATTAAGTGCAAAATTATCATAATGTGAAGGATCCACAAGGGTAGGATTATGCAACTCCTTCAATAGTGTGAAACCTTTGTCATATATTGGTTCCAATGTAGAGGAATCATGTTCTTCTTTAAAAATTGCATACCCTTCATCAAGGGACAATTCAAGTTACTCTTCAACCACATCAAGTGTTTGGATCTCTTCAAGCACATCTTCAAATACATCAAGTACATTCAAATTTCCAAATTTCTCATGATACACCATGTCATGAGAATCCTCCAAACAATCTACCATTTGACAATCTGAAACATAGGAGGAAAAACAAGTGTCTTGCAACTTTTCAAGAAGTTGCTCATTTTGAATTGTGAGCTTATGAATATCTTCATTATTCTTCAAGTAGGATTCATGTAAACATTCACTAAGTTCAATGACATTTTTTCTATAAAAAATCAAAGACATGAAATTACCTTTGATGTTGCACATTGCTCTTTGGATCTTCTCCATGTCTTCAAGGAAGGATGGCTCCTCCAAGGAAGTAGCTCTCCAACAAGAATTTGATACCAATGCTTGAGTGTCATGGAGTATGCTAAGGGCCTCTTGGATCTTGTTTTCATTCATATTTAAGTACCCTTCAATAAAATGAGGCTCTTGCAAATTAACATCCTCATATTCTTCCTTCTTGCTTGGACCAACTTCATGAAGCTCAAGTGGTGATGGGGAAGTTGATCTTGTTTCTTCTTCAACTGCTACAAGGTATTCATTTTCAGGTTTAATGGAAGTTTGGATTGTAGGAACACTTTCAAAATTGATCTCTATGTCACCAACATAGAGGTGTGAGCACCCATCAGTAGGTACTCCTTCATAGTTCAAGAATCCATCAGTAGATGCTCTTTGGTCCATGTCCATAGTAGAATTTGTTTCAGAATGATATTCAATAGTTTCAAGGTACTCTTATTCCTTCTCATGTGATGTTTCCTCATCTTTTTCAAAGTCATTTGGGAGTGAATTTCGATCCTCTTCATGTAATGCCGTTTCTTCTTCATCACCCATAGAAATTTGTAGCTCCTTGGTCTCCTCCATACTTGTGCATTGATTTTTATTCCTTAATGAGTTCTTATTTGAATTATTTTTTATAAATTCCTTCAACCAATCATTAAGGTCTTCACAATGCATAGTTTTATGTGCCAATTTGAATGCTTGATTAACCTGCCTCGACATATCATCACCACATGGATTAATGAATTTATTCAATTCATATATACCATCCATAATTTCAATAGGTTCCAATACCATGCTCTGATACCACTGTAATGTCCCCCTTTTTGGAATTTTATTAAAATGCCCAATTTTCCAATTGTTTCTCAATTTTGGCTCTTGACTAGTTTTGATGTCTAGACCTCCAAATTGACCCAAATGATTTCAATTTTTCTATGAAGGTACATGAATGATAATATAACTTAAATATAATTCTCATGTATGTTTTTTTACCTCCAAATTACTTCTACAAACTTGTTTAATATTTTGTTCAAAGTAGGAGTCTTTACTAGCAAATTGGGGCTCCAATTCCCGCTGGGTAATTGCTAGAAATGGCTTCACAAATGATACCAAAGTCACTTGAATTTCTGAATAGAGGCTGGTGATGTGTAAGGTACATTTTAAAATTCTCATATGAATCATGTTTCAGTTTATACAGTCTGTTATGACTCTTTCCAAAACAACTCCCAAGTCACAATTTCGACCCTTGGAGAAAATGCACCAAATCTTCTCCCAATGCAATAAAAATGAGTAAAATGGATTCCAATGCTTAAGTAATGAACATGAGACTTGAAATAAAAATTAATTACAGTCCATACATCATACATTTATCAGAGATACATTCCTCCCTTCGAAATAATAAGCATTACCATGGCATATATCAAAATGGAGTGGAAATGGTCATTGTTTGCTCATTAAAAGTCATCTTGACATACAAATATTGGGAATTTCGACTTGAAAATTTTTGAGAATGAATAATAGAGTATATTGAACTGATTACAATCATAAATTTACAATTAAATGCTCTCCCAATTCGAAATCATCAGCATTACAATGGTTCACAACAAGATATTGGGGAAATGACACTATTTCTTCATTGTTCAACATTTTTACATGAATTATTTTGGGTATTTATACCTGAGAGTATTATAAACATGAAATACAGAGAATATACATCAGAACATAATATAATGAGCATTATAATCTTCCCCAAAGAGATCAATAGCTCACCCAAAGCGCAATCCCTCCATTGGCATGAATATGGTGTGAAAACTGGAAATAGTTGAGAGAGAGTGCTGCAATAGAAGAATCCACATTATTTCCTGTAGATTACACCTAAAAATAAGACTCCATTAAATCTCCATGAAATACCTAAGTGGCCTTTCCAAACACCAACTAGGATGGGAATCTTTCACCCTCGAAATTGGCTCAAGCAAGAAAACTAGTCATCCACTAGCTCTCACAATTCACAAATGAGAAAAATATTCTTCTCATGGCTGATCCCTGTGTTTTATAAAAATTATTGGTATTATAAGGTTCCAAATCCAAGTCGAATTTGTGTGGCTTCTCATGCTATGCCATGTGGCCTCTCTCTTCACTTTCCCTCTTCTCCCAAATTTGAGTAGGAGCCTCTTGGCCTTCTCCAACTCCCAATTTCGCCCTCCAAGATGATCTATTCATGTCTGACATGTCAGTATGTTAGAATTCACATCTGACTTGGGTAAAACTGTCATAGAATCTCCATCATTGGTGTCATAGCTGTTATAAATGTAAGGGGAATCTAGCCAAGTGTCCATGAAACTCCCATTTGGCTCTTCCTCTCCCATGTAAGCTACAATTCATCTCAAATTCAACCTATGAAGTATATGGACAAGTATATTAACATTATAATCCATAAAGAAACATTAGACTTCCCATATATTCAAATTTGCAAGAGAAAGATACCATTTAACATAGGAATTCTAGCTAGTGTGGGCCCCATAGTCTCCATGTGTCTTCATGCTCTATTGCCACTTCCATTTTATCTTGTATTTATTTAATAAGATAAATTATTAAATATTTATCTCCTTATAATGTCTAAACATCATTTATTATCCACCTTATTCCAAATCTCAAAGCTTCTACCCCCAACCTAGGAAACTAGTGATTTTCCTCCTTGGCAATTATTTGACTTTTAGCATCCATTTGACAACTTTCATGAATATGGAAAATGTGATTTTGCCATTGTGACCCAATGCCAAATTTGGGACATTATAGTCTGTGGACCAATGCATTATAGATCCATGAATATGACTATGTCATGGTTACCAAGAATACACTGTAGATCCATGATCAATGATATCGAAAGCGAAACACGGCTACAATGTTAGGATATTTAGACACTTAGGAGTTAGTTAAGATCAACTTGTGTAATATATTCGTTAGGTAAAGTGCATTTATTTAGTATGAATTAGTATGCATTTGTATATATTCTAATCCGACGGTCACGACATGTTCTAGACATAAAGCGATCAAACGGTTCAAATTCTCTTAGATCATACCTACCTTTGATCCGTGGCTTAACACCCGATTGGTCCATGATCTCTATTTAAAGAGCATGGAGGACCTTTGGCAAGTTGATCAATTATGAGATGCTCATTTGTAAATTTTTTTCTTTTGCATAATAAATTGATCCAAGTAGCTATTTGGCTATGGCCATGGACTATTTCCCTCTCGAGGGTTTTAACCATGTCAAAACATCGACGCGTTGATTTGTGATATTATGTTTATGTGAGTGGCTGCTCTTGGTGTTTGGTCTTTTGGGAGTATCCCATGTACCCAAACATGGTATCAGAGCATAGGTCTCAGGTGCAATTCCCCCGAGCTACGTTGGAGGCGGGGTGTTGGAGTATCAGTACAACCTCCACATGGTATAACCGCCACACCTTTGAGAATATAAAACAAGTGGACTAACCGCCACACCTTTGAGAATATAAAACAAGTGGACTAACCGCCACTCCTAGTGATAGGGCCTTGTGTTGGGTTTCAAATGTTCATCAATATATGTAGGTTTTGGTGTAACAACAAACCTCACATGGTATCAGAGCATTTATGAAGAGCCGCTTTCATTTGTGATCTAGATCTTGAGTTGGTGTTGCTGAAACTTTGAAAGGGTTTCTAATTCTAGATTTTTTGTGCATTTGTGGCTTGTGGGAGATGTTCCATTGCATCTGGATCACCGTTTCCATTTCATCGAAAACTGTTTTTGTTTGCTCCAGAAACACCCATTTCGACAGATTTGAAGGTATAATGCTACAGTGATGGATTTGTTTTATTAAAAAAAAAAAATTCTCTCATATATTTATCAGTTATATTATTTAGATCTTTATTGTTTTTTAGTTTCGGATTGTTTCCTTCTATGTCTGCATATGGTCTTTTTCGTGCACCTTGCGCGATCGCGATGAATTAGAAACATAAAGAGAAAGGGTTTTCTCGACTGCGTATGCTCTTTGCTGTGCACCTTGTGTCATCGCGACGAATCAGAAACAGAGAGAAAACATAGACTTTTCGGGTAAGCTAATGAGTTTTAACCCCACGAGAGAGGTTCTTTTTTTGTGTGTGATTTGCAGGAAAAAGAAACAAGCACAGAAACTGAGAGAGAAGAGTAAAAAAAAGAGCCCCCTTCCTCATTCCCTTCTTTTACGTACCTTTTAAACTTAGCTCACTTGGTACAAAGTTGGTTTATTCCTTAATAGGTCTTGATTTCAAGTCTTATTAAGTTAAATTTTAATACTGCATGCAATTTCTAATTTAAGTTACTTTATTGTAACAATGCATCTCACTTAAAAATAAAATAAAATAAAAAGTGAGTCAAGTAAGTTTTTTTTATTGCCTCACTATTTAAAGTCCAGTATTGTAAAAGTGAAAAACCACTTATTTTACAAAAATGATTCACTTAAAACAACTTTCTTGTAAGTGATTGTCATAGGTTCATTTTGGGAAGAGGGGGGTTCTTTTTTTTTAGTTGTTCAATTTAATATCTGCCACATCACTATCAACGACATCTTCAAAATTTTCTTTGATCAAGCATAACTTCATCATACAGAATTAGTTTTCAGTGTCATTTTTTTGAAACAGCCTAATTTTTCGAGCTATTTGCATCCAGATAGTTAGTTTCTATTTTTTTAGCCATTATTTTACATTATGGCCATCCCTTGTGATATTTTACTTACTAGTTCTAACTATTTTTCATGGAAATCTCGTATGGAAGATGTTCTACGAAGTAGTAGATTTTTCAGAATTACCTTAGGGAAATAAACATAACCCATTGATGATGATAAGAAAATAAAATGGGAAAATAGATGTGATGGAGCTCATGGATTGATTGGGATGTCAATCTCTGCTGATTTGCGATTCCATATATCTGGAATTGATGAACCCGATAAAGCTTGGGAAAAGTTGGAATGTCTTTTTGGTAAACACAATGAAATATGAGGTCATCAACTTGAGAATGAGTTGATTTATTTGAATCCAAGTGATTTTTCATGCATTCAAGATGATTTATCTAAGTACAAAACTCTTAGACTTTTATGTGAAGAATGCGAGATTAAGAGAGAAGACAAACAATGTATTTATCATATTCTTTCCAAACGTGGACCTGCATATTCTATTTTTGTATCTACATTTTACTCCATGAAAGAATCCTTGACTGCAGCAAGCTATCAAGAGCCTAGTATTGAATCTTTTTGTGATTCCTTAATTAGAGAGAAAGATAAGCTCATTCATCTTGGAATAATTAACAATGCAGATACATCTAGGAAATCCCTATTGTCCCAACAAAAGAAAAGTCCAAGCCTTTGAAGAAACAAAATTTTAATAATAATAAGCCAAACAAGGGTCCCAAACCCTCTCAGTCAACTCCTTCTTTAAAAAATGACAAAGGAACCAAGCCAAAAGGAAATAAGACTGAGCGTCATTGCAACTATTGCGGGAAAGATAATCACGATGAATCTAAGTGTTTCAAGAAGATGGCAGCCTTCGAAGCAACTATGAATAAACATCACATCAGCCTAGATTCGTCTTCAGAATCTACCTCTCATGGACATGCACTTTGTGCTTCTCATTATTCTTATACTGCATCTTCTTCTTCTACTCAAAATGAATGGCTCATTGATTCTGGAGCATCTTATCATATGCCTAAGGACCAAGCCATCTTCTCTACTATGCATGAATGTAACAACACAAAAATATTTGTTGGTGATGATAGATCTCTAAATGTTGTAGCATCTAGAACAATTCCAGTAGAAAATGGTCATTTTAGTGATGTACTATGTGTTCCAAGAATTTCCTGCAATTTGTTGTCAGTATATCAAATCACTCATTCTGGTGAAGGTAAAACTATAATGATTGCACCTCACAAAGTTGTAATCAAGGATTTTAAAGATCCTCAAAATTTCATTGCTACCGAAATTGTTGATGATATTAACAGATACCGTACAAATTTAAGAACTTTGGGTCATAACCTTTTCCTTCAGTTTTTGTTGCTCATAGTGATAACTTAAGCAAACTTTGGCATGAGCGATTTGGTCACTTGAATTATCTCTCATTGCAACAACTATGTAAATACAATATGGTGATAGGTCTTCCGATGGTATCTTGTAGGGATGGTGTTTGTTCTGGTTGTGTACTCAAAAAACATCATTGGGATAGTTTTGACAAACGTGCCTCTTGGCATGGCTCGGTTCCCTTGGATTTTGTGCATAGTGACTTGTTTGGTCCTCTTCTATCTGCTTCCTTTTCTAGTTTCAAATATTTCTCAACTTTCATTGATGACTACTCTATATGCACTTGGGTTTATTTTCTAAAACTTAAGAGCAAAGTATTTAACATGTTCTTGGCCTACAAGGTCCTTGTTGAAAAACAATATGGTCATCAAATTATTAAGTTAAGGTCTAACAATGGAGGAGAATATGTTAACAAAACTTTCACTACTTTCTGCACTGAACAAGGAATCCAACAAAAACACACTGTTCCATATACACCACAACAAAATGGTGTAGCTAAACGGAAGAACCGTACTTTAAAAGAAATGACTAATTGTGTGCTCCAATCTAAGGGACTAAGTCTTCAATTTTGGGCTAAGGCTATAAGTTGTGCAAATTACATAGTTAATCGCACACCCACTAAAGTTTTACAAGGTATAACAACAGAAGAAGCATGGATTAAAATTAAACCATATGTAAGTCATTTCTGTGTGTTTGGTAGTGAAGCATGGGCTCACATTCCAGATGAAAAATAGAAAGCATTGCAGCTTAAAAGTGAAAAGTGCATATTTATTGGATATTCTGAAGATGTCAAAGGTTATAGACTTCTTCATCCACATTCTCATGATATAATAACTAGAACAGATGTTAAATTTGATCAAAATCTCTTGGCATATGAGCTTAACTCGGCAATTGTACCATATATGGCCTGCGAGCCTATTTCGACGATTGTGCCTTGTTCTCCTTCCAACTTCCTCGATATATTTCCAACTCCAGTTTTTGTTGATGACAATGAGGATGAAAATCCACCTCCGCCTGCTCATGTTCCTCTAGTTGCACCAACACCATTACTTCCTCTATGGGTCCGTTCAACATGTGAAGCAGCTGGTGATATTGCTGGTGATCCTAGAGATCAACATCGAACATGTTCTCAGTTTCAGCAAGCCTATTATCTTTTGGCTCAAGTTTCTGAGAATCATGATCCAAAAACGTTTGCAGAAGCTTCAAGAAATCCAGATTGGGATGCAGCCATGGATGAAAAATATTGTTCGTTAATGGCGAACGATACTTGGGATCTTGTACCTCTTCCAAAAGGAAGAAAAATTGTTAGTTGTAAATGGGTCTATAGAACTAAGTATACATCTGATGGAAGTGTTGAAAGACTTAAGGCAAGGTTAGTTGCCAAAGGTTTTTCCCAAGTTGAAGGGATTGAATGCAATGAAAACTTTGCCCTTGTCGCAAAAATGAACTCCATCCGCCTTGTTCTTTTCCTTGCAGCCTTACATAACTGGGAAGTCCATCAAATGGATATCAAGTATTCCTTCTTACATGGTGATTTACAGGAGAAAATTTACATGGAAAATATTCTTGGATATGTTCAGAATAACGCTAGCCTTGTCTGTCGCCTTAAGAAATCCTTATATGGCCTTAAGCGAGCTCCTAGAGCTTGGTATGCCAAAATGGATAAATTTCTCCTTGAAACTAGTTTTTCTAGATGCCATTCCGACCCCAATGTCTATACCAAGAAAGTAGGAAACCATCTCATCATAACTTTTCTTTATTTTGATGATCTTATCCTTACTAGTAGTGACCCTGATCTTTTAACCCATGTGAAATCCAGTCTTAAGAAAATTTTTGAAATGTCAGATCTAGGACATTTGCATTATTTTCTTGGTCTCCAAGTCTTGCAAACCAAAGAAGGAATATTTCTTTCCCAGTCTAAGTATGCTTGTGACCTTCTTCGTCGCTTTCACATGGAAGTTTGTAAACCAACCCCTTCTCCCTTCTAGTATGGAGTCAAATGTTTTGCCACTTGTACTTCCCCTGAAGTAGATGTGAGCTTGTATTGTCAGCTTGTTGGTAGTCTCTTATCCTTGACTCATTCTTGTCTTGAACTTTCCTTTGTCATTGGTCATGTCGCACGTTATATGCAAACAACTCATGAAAGTCACTGGAAAGCAACAAAAATAATACTTTGATATATCCGAGGTACCATTCAGTTTGGGATTCATTATAGTTAGGGGTGACACCTTTGTTGGTTGGTTTTATTGATTCAGATTGGGCTGACAATCCTGATGATCGAAAGTATACTGCAGGTTATGTTTTCATTCTGGGATCTGGACCTGTCACGTGGGCTTGTAAGAAACAACAAGCTCTTGCTCTTTCTTCAGCAGAAGCATAATATCGAGCCACAATTAATGCCAGTCAGGAAGCTTTATAGCTTCGATAAATCCTTTCATATTTTGGATTTGAGCAGCAACATCCTACTCCTAAAGTGCATGTACTCCTTAAGAGAAAAGTATTTAACATGTTCTTGGCCTACAAGGCCCTTGTTGAAAAACAATATGGTCATCAAATTATTAAGTTAAAATATGAAAATGGAGGATAATATGCTAACCAAAAGTTCACTACTTTCTGCACTAAACAAGGAATCCAACAACAATACACTGTTCCATATACACCACAACACAATGGTGTAGCTGAACGGATGAACCACACTTTAAAAGAAATGGATAATTGTATGATCCAATCTAAGGGACTAAGTCTTTAATTTTGGGTCAGGGCCATAAATTGTGCAAATTACATAGTTAAGCGCACACCCACTAAATTTTTACAAGGTATAACACTGGAATAAGGATGGGGTAAAATTAAACCAGATGTAAGTCACTTCTGTGTGTTTGGTAGTGAAGCATGGGCTCACATTCCGGATGAAAAATGGAAAGCATTGCAACCTAAAAGTGAAAATTGCATATTTGTTGGATATTCTGAAGATGTAAAAGGTTATAGACTTCCTCAGCCACATTCTCATGATATAATCATTAGAAAAGATGTTAAATTTGATGAAATCTCTTGGCCTGTGAGCCTAACTCAACGGTTGTGCCATCTTTGTCCTACAAGCCTGATTCGACGATTGTTCCTTCTTCTCCTTTCAACTTCCTTGACAAGTTTCCAACTCCAGTTTCTAAGGATGACAGTGAGGATGAAAATCCACCTCCGTTTTCTCATGTTCTCTTTATTGCACCAGCACCATTACTTCCTCGATGGGTCCATTCAAGATGCGAAGTAGCTGGTGATCTTGCTGGTGATCCTAGATATCAACGTCGAACACGTTCTCAGTTTCAACGAGCCTCTTCTCTTTTGGCTCAAGTTTTCGAGAATCATGATCCATATACCTTTGCAAAAGCTTCAGGAAATCCATATTGGGATGTAGTTATGGATGAAGAATATCATTCCTTAATGGCGAAAGATAGTTGGGATCTTGTACATGAAAAAATGATTCGTGGCGGTGCTAGAAGCCGTGCTTTATCAACAAGAAATTGAGTAAATGATCTGTGACAAGTCTAAAAGTATGCACGTTATCAACTATAAATAGATATGGACCCTGGGTATGTTTGGCTTCCTAATGGTTCAAAGGTAGTCACTCAGCCACCAAGGCTGTCTGAGGCTTGAGTATTGGGGCAATACCCATCACTTCACAGTGCAGGTAAAACTCCTAACCGCTTGGCAAAAAATGAGAGCTCTTTGGTTTTCCTCACGGATGGGAATCTAGTCAATCTGGTGGGGGTTGTTGCCCTTTTTGCTTGGCAGGTCCTCTCAATGGTCAGATACTTCAGGGTTCCTATGGTACTCCTCACAATGAGTTTTATGGCTATGCCCAAGTACTTCCCATAGTTAAGCATATAGGGTTTAATCCCTGATCGGGATGAATAATAGCGATGTAATAAGAAGAACAACTATGAGGCTCATAGCACTACGAAGCAAGGCAAAAAAAAATTTTTCCCAGAAATTCCATCGAACGAGCCCAAGAAAGTGATCTGATACCAGATGTGGAGAACTTCCTATAATAAACAATAAGAATGCACAATCTAATAGAAATTATGGATCACAAAAGAGATTTTATTAATCGCAAGTCACTTCGAGGGGGCAACCTGCTTTGAGCAAGCTCAATACAAAATAACTCTTCGATGCTTTCATTAGACTCAACACATACTTATATACTAAGTCTAATCAAAACAAATATTACTGCCCATGAATGTGGGATAATGCAACATATCCCCTAATGTGTGAGGTCAGAGGGAAGTGATGGCCAAAATACATTATAAACATTATCTTTGGAGAACTCAGAAGTCCAATGGAGCAGAGGTAGTACCTGAAACAAATACATAATAATGTCATA
This sequence comes from Pseudotsuga menziesii, assembly GCA_001517045.1. Taxonomy (NCBI): domain Eukaryota; kingdom Viridiplantae; phylum Streptophyta; class Pinopsida; order Pinales; family Pinaceae; genus Pseudotsuga; species Pseudotsuga menziesii. The sequence goes on from LPNX010754036.1 coordinate 84,060, forward strand.
TACAAAGTCATATCTGAGGATGCTATGTTCAATATACTAGAACACTAGCTCCTTTACAATATTTGAGTAAATCATATAGTACAAGTACAAGACCACGTATATTACAAAGGTGGATCGAAGCCACAATATACAATAAGGATGAATCTTCAAAGATCTGGAAGCTGTGTAAATAACCATAACATAATCTTGCGCAACTTAGTCCATGAATGTGAAACTAAGGTCTTCATAAAAAATCCCAAAGAACCAGTACAATCCAAGCCATGTGAATAGATGTTATTGAAGTCAAACATGGAGCGAATTCCACATATTGTCAATCAATAGGTGATAATCGACAACTGAAGCAAAGGAATTCACCAATAATGAAAGTGAATCCTGAGGTACGATCGTCAAAAACTCTAGGTCTTCGTCGTCAAAAAGTGCTGATGGTTACCTATGGTTAAACTTAGTCAACCTTCATCGACCATGGCTATACCATAGTCACTATGGTGATCAAAGGTTGACTAAGTTTAACCATAGGTTACCATGGTTGATTATTGTTGATTGACTTTAATTAACCATATTTTTCATGGGAGCCACTAGTCTAATGCATGATGTCGAAATTAGTGTACATTCAGTTAAACCAGTTAAACCAGTTAAACCAACTAAACTGATGAGGTAGGTGGATAAAGGTGTCACTTCCCCATGTAGCCATGCAAAAATAGCGCTAGACTAACTAAGAGTGAACTAACTGATTGTAAGTGGAGTTTGACTCAACATAACTACCCACCTACCACAACCATCTAATGGAGGCTATTGCTAGCACTCAAAGTGGATCCTAGAATGTAGGGATTGGCACCGGTGGCACCAAATGGTATTGGTGGCACCAGTGGAACCAGTGGCACCAGTGGAACCATTGTCATGGTGGCACAAAACTATATCAAATTAATCCTAAGTTAGGAAATATGATCAACTAGACTATATATGGATAAGGGAGGATTATATAATCCTAACACCCCCCCTTAATCCTAACTTGGACAACTTTGGGCCTTGACAACTAGGCCAAAAGTAACCAATAGAATCTAATGAAAAATAAAAGCTACTTAATAAAATAAGGAAAATGGGGAAAACCTCATGGGAAATCCCTCCCCCCCTCAAAATAAGCAGGAATCAGGAAAAAAAGCTATGCTTAAGAGAAAATTTTCCTCTTTGGGTAATAACTTGTAAAAATTTTGCTACAATTTGCAACACAATGCAAAAACAATGCAATATTTTGGTTCTTCTGTGCAGAAACATATTGAGACTATGCATGTGAACCTCTCAATTTTCTTTCGATCAGATGAATGTTCTTTGTGTTTCTTCTTTCTAGAGGAGGAATGGAATGATCAATTTTGTTCTTCAGTGAGCCAAATTGTTGATCGTTCACTATCATCAAGTAGTATTTCCATGGAAGTTTGTTGCACCACTCTATAGATAGAGAAGCTATGTGAGAGAGTGCAACATTTTCATTCTGATACCGGGACCATGTTCTCCTTCTGTCTTCTGGATTCCTAGCACCATCCCCAGCTGCTTCAATGAGATTTTGCGCCCATTTAGGTTTATGTCATTGATTTGGGATGGGAGTTGGATCTGGATCTAGATTCTCATGAGGTACAACCTCAATATCAATATCATGATGATCTTGCTCCTCTTCATCTAAATCTGAAACATGTGAAAAATATCATCATCAAAAGGAAATGGAAGAGTGTTTATACCTCCTTCTGCTTCAGATTATGGTAGATCAAGCAATTGATCTTCTTCAAACTGAATGCTGCGCTTTATGAAGCACTTCCTAGTTGCAAGTTCCATTAATTTATATTATTTTGCATCCTCAACATATCCCAGCAGTATGCATTCACTACTCTGGGCTTGGAAGGCCTTGTTCTGATACCATGTTCAATTTGTAAACCATTGATCTGCAAGCAAATGAGAGCAATTCAGAAGTAGGATTATGCAGTGGAATATCGAGAACAACGTACACTGAATAAGACAAATTTGAGACAAATCTAATAAGAATTGATCGGTTAATTACAACATTCATCTTCATTATTTCACATTAATACAACAGTTTTACAATAAGGAGAATTCAACTCATGTGGATAAGATTTGAATCTACCAACAAAACTCACTGATTGGCTAACTTAGTGTATCTAAATCACTACATGGGAGCCACTAGTCTAACTCATGATGTCTAAATCAATCTACAATAAGTTAAACTAGTTAAAATAGTTAAACTGATGAGGTAGGTGGAAAAATGCGCCACTTCCCCATGAAACCATGCAAAACTGGTGCTAGACTAATTGAGAGTGATCTAACTGATTGTAACTGGAGTTTGAATTAGCATAACTTCCTACCTACTACAACCAATTGATGGAGGTTGTTGGTGGCACTCAGAGAGGCTCTTACAATGTAGGGATTGGCACCGGTGGCACTAGTGGCACCAATATCATGGGGGCACCAAACTCTAGCAAATGACTCCTAAGTTAGGAAGGATGATCAAATAGACTATATATGGACAAGGGAGGATTATATAATCCTAACACATTCATGGACCAAAGGAGGAACCTCATGTGATAGTGGTACATAAGGAACATTTTGATTTGCATATGCTTGAGGAGGATCAAGCATTTGAGTTTCCTCTTGGAGAGAGTCACACATTCATGGAGGAGGAAGAGAAGAACACCATTTTTGAGCTATCCTATGGAGGAATACATGCATCCAATTTCTTAATGGATGAGAATTGCAAAGGGTTGTTTGAAATGCATGATTTAAAGGAGACACCTTATGAGATACCATTATGGGTGGTATATTCTTCTCTAGAAGAGGTGGCTGATCACATTCCATATGGATCAACAAATAAAAGTTCTTATTCATCCAATGATGAATATGATAGAGACATCATTGAAATGAATACTTTGGGAGGTAAAGGGTTATTTTATTTTTGCATTAAATTTTTTAATGTAATTGACATTGTCCTGACATGTGAACAACAACAAAGATTTATTTTGCAGCCATTAGATACCTCTTGTAAACATGCACATGAGGTGCATTTTGATTTGTATGTGCTTGAGGAGTTTGAGGTCAAGCAAGATGAATACCAAGCACCTGCACGGTTCCAAAGAGAATATTAGTTACCTTTGAGAAATTGTTGTATAGTTTTGGAGGAGGCACATGTTCTCACTTTAACTAAACCAACAAACGGATAAAGTTGTGCATCCATTAGCTTGATGGATGAGTATTGTAGGATGTTGGTTTACAATTCTTCACCCCACACTTTTAATTTATCCATATCAGGTGGGGATGATAATTGGGTGAAGATATTCTTTATCTTGGTTCCAAGTGAGGAGAAGGAGGCTTCCACACTCATACATGGTGATTTTATGAGAGCAACATCCCCTTCTCAGTAGTAACAATAGAGGAATATTTTTCATATTTTGGATTCCTCCTTTCATAGTGGTGATTGCATGACTAGTGGTAGGGAGTTGATCCATTGGGAGTGTGTGCATGTTAAATTCACAATATTTCCATATAGACTTGATGGCTGTAGTATTTGTTCATCCATGGCATGGATAGATAGGTACTTGTTGGAGTTGTGCACCATGGAGGGTGTACATTTTTCTTACACCAATATATTTTCAACATACACATGTTACACCCCGTATGAGAAGCATGGGAATCCATGGTTGTTGGAATATGCCTACAGTTTTCTTGGGACATGGAGTTCATATCTATCTCATTACAACAAAAAAGTTGTGAGAAACAATACTTGTGTGCATCAGGAACATAATATTTTCTATGCTTGGTGGATAAGGATGACAAGGTTTTGGCCCTACATTAAAGAGTTGCATAAGTTATTGCAAGGGCCCTAATAGTTTCAATTTTTCACTGGAAGTGTTGATCTTCCAGTGTGGTGGTATGATTTCCACATCCTCATTTTCATTTTATATGATGATGAATATTTTTTGTTGTTACTAATGTTTGGAATGATGCAACTAATACCTTAGGACCCTAGCATTCTTTGGAATAACAACTTTCTAAAAGGGGCATAAACATTTGGATCCTTGCACAGAAGTTAGTGGGATCCATACATTCTACTTAGTTATCTTAACTGTGTTGAAAGTTTTGTTGGAGAAGGATTAATCACTGGGGGATGAATATAATTAGAGTGGTGCAATAGAAACATGGTGGACCTTGTTATTTAGCTTGTAATTGAGGATTCCAATTCTAGACAACCAACAACCTATTTTAAGAATTGAAGTCATTTGTTGGATTCATAGATGGCAGGAGTTGGTTTCTTGCTTGAGGACAAACAATTTTGGGAGGGGAAGACTGGAATGTCCCCATTTTGTTAGCACCAAGGAGTAACCAATTACCCATAAAACCCCATGGATCCTAGTGGAAATAAGTTAATTAATTATTAAGGGGGATAACATTGGACAAGTACTCTATGTAATTAAATTAAGTTATTAATGTGGCTTATAGTTGTTTTTAGTTAAATTAAATTGAATAGGATAATTAATATTTTGTAATATTTAATTTGTATTAAATTAAATAAGTCAGACATGTTAAAAGAGGCCATGAGGGCACATATGGAAAGAGGGTTAGCCCTATGAGTTGTCACTCAAAAAGAGGAAACTGGAGGAAAGAAACATAAAGCAAGGTGGCAACACAATTAAGTAAATTGGAAAAAGCATGCACAAAAGCAGTCAGCCAGGAAAAGCATGCACAAGAAGGGGAACTGCAGAAAAAACATGTCAAGGGAAAAAGCAGGAAAGTTTTAGAAAGAAAAGAGGGCACAATTGCTAAAAGGAATAAGGAATGTCAGTTAGAAAAGTAGGCACAAGAGGGAATAGTTTCCAATAGAGGGAATTCAAGACAATTGGCAAGTCATGAAAGCTAGGAGAGAAATCAAGGAAGTTCCTAATTTCTTCATGAAGGCGCAGTGGGAAAGGGAAGTGGGAAGTGGAAAAGGGAAGTGGGTAGTGGAAAAGGGAAGTGGGTAGTGGGCCACCTATGGATCCTATTGTTTAGGAATAAACACCCTTATAACCTAGGGTTTGGGGTTACCAAATTAATTCTAAAACTTGCATATAATTAGCTTTAGTTAAATACAGAAAGGAAATAAGAAGAAATATTGGACTTACCTGATTACCGAAGGTTGATCCAAGCTTTATCTTCTTCCGCTCTGCTTCTCTCCAAAGATTTCAGGGATGCACCCCCTTCACCTGCAAAGAGAAAATTCTCCAAGTACAATCTTATACATGTATATATAACAGGTTAGATAAACAACATATATAGCGCTTAATCAAATATATTCATCAAACCATAATACATGAAAGAGACTCAACATAATGTTGGAAGAATAATTCTCTTTATTAACAATAAGTGAATGAGATAAGTGTACAACCCAATGCCTGAGACAAGGATTCCTCTGCAACCAAAGGACTCTGAGTTCTGCTACTCCAAGACTTTTGAAGATATACCACCAGCATAACTTTGCTCTCCAATATTCATTCTCTTAATGCCCTCCCCAAGGCCTCCATTTAAACTTTGGAACATATAGTAGTTTCGAAGGTTGAGGAGGTTGAGATGGTTGGGGTAGTTGATGATTAAGGCCCAAATAATCTCCATTAATCATGATTTATATTATTTAATGTCGAATGGAGATGTGCGTGACTATTAATATAAGCAACCCACATATGACACGCAAGTCTCTTAAAGGAAACCCGTGTATAGATCTATATGCGGGTTGCAATGGAGATAGTCGTGTATAGTACGTGAGTTGTCAACGAATATAGTCGCGTATGTATGCGAGTTTCAATGGAGATAGTACCATACACCAATCTACACTTAGAAAAATAAAATGGCAAGTTGGTTGAAGGATAAATGCATCTCATTTCATGCCCATCTATAGTGTTTTGGAAAACTTCAATCCTCAAATGTCCTTTTGTGTACCAACAGAAGGAATGTCAGCACTCGGACAGAGAAGTACCTTTTGGGTTAGTAACAGATGCCCCCTAATGTGTGATGTCAAAGGGAAGCGATGGCTGAAATACATTATAATCATTATCTTTGGAGAACTTAGAAGTCCAATGGAGCAAAGGTAGTACCTGAAACAAATACATAATAATGTCATATACAAAGTCATATCTGAGGATGCTATGTTCAATATACTGGAACACTAGCTCCTTTACAATATTTGAGTACATCATATAGTACGGGTACAAGACCACGTATATTACAAAGGTGGATTGAAGCCACAATATGCAATAATGATGAGTCTTCAAAGATATGGAAGTTGTGTAAGTAGTAACCACAACATAATCTTGCACAACTTAGTCCATGAATGTGAAACTAAGGTCTTCATAAACAATCCCAAAGAACCAGTACAATCCAATCCATGTGAATAGATGTTATTGAAGTCGAACATGGAGTGGATTCAATAGATTGTCAATCAATAGGTGGTAATCAACAATTGAAGCAAAGGAATTCACCAATAATAAAAGTGAATCCTGAGGTAAAATCGTCAAAAATCTAGGTCTTCGTTGTGAGGAAGTGTTGATGCGGAACCATACTGTGATAAGGAAGGAAATAGATCCTCAGAGTGACTAGGAACTGGGTAAAGAAAGGGATACACAAGTAGTAACATATACGACAATGATGGAATCAGGATATAGATCAGACATGGGGTTAAGTCCTTGAACACTGAGCATGACACAAAGATGACCCAAGGCAGCTTTTTAACTTTACAGATAGAACAACTAAACTTATCTGTCATGTAGGAGACATAATCAAACTCCCCAGGTAGAACTGACAAGAGGAGGAGTAAGAAACTCTAAGTAATAGCTGAACTGAAAGTGAACACTGAGACATGAGTATTGGAAAAAATAGAGAGTGCCTTTCTCAAGGATGAAATGCTGCCACTAACTGAGAACCAAAAGAAAAATTCTTTCTTACCTTCCCTGTTAAATTTTAACGAGTCCAGGAAAGTCAACTCAGATCTCTATTCATTTTTTGACAAGCTTGAAGAGAAGAGGGAATAATGCTTGATAGTGTCACTGATTCATGGATTTTATGAGCTCGAACTAGTACATGCTGTTATACAGCTGATTGGCACCTCTCCGTCCGAGTGCTGACATCCCTCAGGTCGGCACACAAAGGACACTTATGGATTGAGGTTTGCCCAGTTTCATTATACCCTGGTTGATGATGAAATACATTCCCTATATGCCCAGCTGGTTACTTTGCTATTTTTGAGATTTGGAGTGCATGCGCGACTTTCCCTATTAGCATGTCGCGCATATGCGCGAGTGTTATGTCCAGCAAGTCGCGCATAGATCTATGCGCGGGTTGCCCTTATACAAAGTCGCGCATGATGCGCGGGTTGCCTTACTACAGACCCGTGCATATCTCCCTCAAAATTAATTTTTAAAAACACGCATTAATGGGAGATTAGTTGTTTCATTTACCTTAATCCCATTAACTGCTGCAACCTCCCTAACCTTCGAGAACTGCCTCATTTCCTTCAGATAAATA
>LPNX010754039.1:0-62063 GCA_001517045.1 Pseudotsuga menziesii
TCCACTATCATAAGCATCCTGCCTCTGCCGAAATTGTTCCTGAAACCCTAGCTTATCATTAAGCTATTTTCACCATTGAGAACTCTTTTTGGCCCATTTTCCACCATCAAAGAAGGAGAAGAAGCAGCTTGGAGCTCGAAGCCACCGACATCGGACCAACGCAACAGACTCCATCAACCTCCTCATCGGAGGTAACATCAATAAAGATCAATATTCACTTTTACCATTATTGCTTTATGTTATTTACTGTTTTACTGTATTGCTCCATGGATGTTTAAGATTAGCTTTTATTTCCGTTTAACATTATTTAATTCATAAATCATTGAACTGCTACTAAGGAATCAATATTCCTTAGTAGGTTCTCATTCGCACACGCTAGGGGTAAAACCCTAGCAACATGTACCTGGTCTAAAGAAGAATTTACTTTCTATCTCAGCTTTAGATAAGAAAGGTTTCAGAGTTGCTTTCATAGATGGCCAAGTAGTCACGTGGACCAAAGGAAAGAATATTGAAGATGCAATCATTATTGGTGAAGAAGAAGGAGGTTTGTATAAATGAAAGGGGCACTCAGAAACAACCCTAATGCATGAATCCACTGACCCTAGTGAACTATGGCATAGAAGGCTTGCCCATATCAATTACAAAGCTCTACCTCATGTGAACAAAGTAGTTACAGAATTACCAGACATGAAGATCAAGCATGAAGGCATTTGCAAAGGATGTGCAAAGGGAAAGAACATCAAGAATCCATTTCCAAAACGTGAAACAAAGACAAAAGGTACATTGGAATTGATTCATTCAGATGTATGTGGTCCAATGTCTTCTACATCTTTAAGTGGCTTTGAATATTATATCACATTTATTGATGACTTTTCAAGAATGACTTGGATATACTTCCTGAAAGCAAAGAGTGAAGTGTTTGAAAAATTCAAGGAGTTCAAAGCCTTGATAGAAAATCTCTCAGATAAGAAAATAAAGACACTCCGATCGGACAATGGTGGAGAGTATACCTCAAAAGAGTTTGAAGACTTTTGCAAAGACTCCGGAATCAAAAGGGAACTAACCACTCCCTACAATCCTCAATAGAATGGGGTTGCGGAAAGAAAGAACAGAACCATCATGGAGGCAGTAAAGACAATGATTTATGATCAAGGTCTTCCAATGCATCTATGGGCAGAAGCGGCAAGAACAGCTGTGTATGTTCATAATAGAATATCCCATAGTGCTCTTGGGTTCAAGACTCCAGAAGAGGTATTCACAGGAAAGAAGCCTGAGGTAAGTCACCTCAAGATATTTGGTTGTCTAGTATATATTCATATACCAAAAGAGAAAAGAACCAAATTATATCCATCTGGAAAGAAGGGGATATTTGTTGGATACTATGAGGTATCCAAAGCATTCAGAATATACATTCATGGATTCCATCACATGGAAATCAGTTGAGATGTGACATTTGATGAAGAGGTAGCCCTCAAGAGATCTAGGAAATGCCAACATAAAGAAGTGTATGAAGAAGAGACATCTCCCAGAAATAAAGAATCTACATGTCTCCCTGAAGATGAAGCTCCTGAAGAACATGACATAGCAGAACCTCAAGAACCTCCCATAATGGAAATAACAAGAAAGATAAATCCTGCTTGGACAAGAGAAATTATACGAGAAGAAAAAAGGTATGGAGCCCTTGAAGGCTCCACAAGGGAAAGAAAGAAACCTAAGACCTTCTCCAACTATGTAGCCTTGATGTGTGATCTTGTAGATCAAGAACCTACAAACTTTGAAGAAGCTGTCCAGAAGAAAGAATGGGTAGAAGAAATGACTGAAGAATATCAATCAATAATTAAGAATGATGTATGGGATATAGTTCCTAGACCAGAAGGAAAGAGTATAGTATCCTCCAAATGGATATACAAAGTAAAGTATGCAGCTGACGGAAGTATCGAGAAATATAAAGCAATATTTGTAGCCAGAGGTTTCTCTCAGAAAGAAGGAATTGATTATGAAGAGACATTTTCCCCAGTAGCATGGTATACTTCGATTAGAACTATCATGGCACTTGCATCCATGATGAAGTGGGATTTACACCAGATGGATGTGAAAACAACTTTCCTAAATGGAGTGATTGAAGAAGAAGTATACTTAGAACAAACTCAAGGATTTGAAGTTGAATATAGACATACACACATATGCAAGTTGAAGAAGGCATTATATGGTCTTAAACAAGTTCCTTGAGCTTGGTATGAAAGAATAGATGGTTTCTTGTCGAGCATGGGCTTCACCAAAAGTAAAGCTGATCCTAACCTTTACCTAAAGGTTGTAGAAGATGAGCCTGTCATCCTGTTACTATATGTGGATGATTTATTCTTGACAGGGAATGAGAAACAGATTAAGGAAAGAAAGAAGAAACTAGTAGAAGAATTTGAGATGAAAGACCTTGGGTTAATGCACTATTTCCTAGGTCTGGAAGTATGGAAAAGTTCAGAAGGAATCTTTCTCAACCAAGGAAAGTATGCAGTAGAGATATTGAAAAGATTCAATATGTTGGAATGCAAAGCCTTGGCCACCCCCATGGATTCCAACCTAAAGTTTTTAATTGATGACTCATCAGAGTTAGTGGATGTGACTCTCTATAGACAGATCATTGGGTCATTGATGTACTTAACAAATACCAGACCAGACATTTGTTTTGATGTGAACACTTTAAGTCAATATCTATTTCAACCTAGACGGGTTCACTTGGTAACCACAAAACATGTGATGAGATATTTGAAAGGGACTATAGACTTTGGGCTATACTATGATAATAGCCATGAGTACAGATTATATGGATATACAGATGCAGATTGGGATGGAAGTATCTCAGACAGAAAAAAGCACATCAGGTGGTTGTTATAGTCTGGGATCTGCTATGATTTCATGGTTTAGCATAAAGCAATTTAGTGTTGCTCTAAGCACTGCCGAAGCAGAATATATAGTAGTTTGCTCTACTAGTTGTGAAGCCATATGGCTTTGGAAGTTGCTGTCAGGATTATTCAATCTAGAGTTGGACACTACCATAATTCTATGTGACAACCAAAGCTATATAAAGATGACAGAGAACCCTGTGTTCCATGACAGATCAAAGAACATAGAAATTAGGTATTTCTACATTCGAGACATGATGCAGAAAGGAGCCATAAATATCCAGTATGTGAGTACTGATGAACAGGTTGCTGATGTGTTGACGAAACCTTTGTCCTGAGTGAAGTTTGAATACTTTCAAGACAAGCTTGGTGTGGTTTGAAAGGGTCTTCCCTGAAAGGGGGAGTAATGATGTTGCATTGGGATTGTATCATCCCTGGGCACTTGCCCAAAAGTGACCCGAAGACCTCGGTCTTTGAGAATGAAGAGGGATTGTATCATCCCGGGACATATGTCCAGAAGTGATCCGGTGATTTTGGTCATCGAGAATGTGGTAGGATTGTATCATCCTTGAACTTTGGTTCAGAACGGATCCGGTGAACTTCGGTCATTGAGAAGGTGGTAGAATTGTATCATCCTTGGACTTCGGTTCAGAACGGATCCGGTGAACTTCGGTCATTGAGAAGGTGGTAGGATTGTATCATCCTTGAACTTTGGTTCAGAACAGATCCGGTGACTTCGGTACTCGAGAACGTGTGTTGATCCCGTAATTCCTAGAGGAAGGATTGTCTGAGTTCCACAACTGTGTTGATCCCATAATTTCGAAAGGAAGGATCATTAGTAACTCCGTAAAGACCTAAATCCCGTAATTCCAAAAGGAAGGATCGTTAGTAACTCCGTAAATACCTAAATCCCATAATTTCGAAAGGAAGGATTGTTGGTAGATCCGTAAAGACTTGATCCCGTAATTCCAACAGGAGGGATTGTCTAAGTTCCATAGATGTGTTGATCCCGTAATTCCAATAGGAAGGATTGTCTGAGTTCCACAAATGTGTTGATCCTATAATTCTGAAAGGAAGGATCGTTAGAAACTCCGTAAAGACCTAAATCCCATAATTCCGAAAGGAAGGATCGTTAGTAGCTTCATAAAGACTTGATCCCGTAATTCTGAAAGGAAGGATCGTCTGAGCTTTATAGATGTGTTGATCCTGTAGTTATGAAAGGAAGGATAGTTAGTAACTCCGTAAAGACCTAAATCCCGTAATTCCGGCAGGAAGGATCATCTGAGTACCACAGACATGTTGATCCTGTAATTCTGAAAGGAAGGATCATGTTGATGTTTTGATGATGATGATGTTGATGTTTTGATGATGTTGATGTTTTGATGATAATGATGTTTTGGTGATGATGATATTTTCATGATGATGTTTCTGATCAAAAGATCAGAGTATGATGATGATGTTGTTGCTGATCGAAAGTGCTGAAGATGATGTTGCTGATCGAAAGGTCAAAGTGCTAAAGATGATGTTGCTGATTGAAAGGTCAAAGTGTTGAAGATGATGTTGTTGATCGAAAGGTCAAAGCGTTGAAGATGATTTTGCTGATCGAAAGGTCAAAATGTTGAAGATGATGTTGTTGATCGAAAGGTCAAAGTGTTGAATATGATGTTGCTGATCGAAAGGCCAAAGTGCTGAAGATGTTGTTGATTGAAGCAGTCAAAGTATTAATGATGATGAAGACTGGATATTGAATATGAAGACTACATAATGTTGAAAAGCTTCCAATGATTTATAGATTTATTACCCTGATGATGTTGATGATGTCCTCTATCTCTCTCCTACTATTGTTGTTGTAGAATACCCTTCTCGTTAAGGGGGAGTGTTGAAATATTGTAACTTCGAAGAATATTCTATATGTATCTTTTGTGGTCTCTGAAGGTCCTACCGGGAGAACCACTTGTATTATATTGTACCCCGATGCTTCTAATCGAAAGAACTAATAAGAGTCATGAGGTTGTCCCCTCTAATTGTAAAGGTGGGTCATTAGCACCCCAGTGTGGTTACTTGAGCCTACATGTGTAACTGGAGCCTACATGATTAACTCAAGCCTACATGTCGGATGAGTTAATTGAAGTGAACGGATTAATATAAATAGAGGTGTAGCTCTCCTCATTTGAACACACACTCTCACTTGTGTAGCGCATTAGTGGAGAAGAGAAGTAGTTGGAGAAGGAGGAGGATCAGGCTTTGATATCCTTGCTGGTTTTATCTTTTATCTTTTTGGGGACATCTATATTGAGGAAGCTTTTGTTGGGTTTTTCCCTTTAGGGTTTTCTCAGGATAAATCTTTGTGTTCCTTTTGTATGGTTGTGCTTGTCTATCTTTCAGTGATCCTGTTTATATGCTTTTGCTATGAAAATGAAATGAAATACTGATGTCTTAGTTAATCATATGAAAATTTAACATAAATATCCAATATGTGAGCACATATGAGCAGGTTGCATATGTGTTGAATAAGCCTTTGTCTCGTGTGAATTTTGAACACTTCCGAGACAATATTGGTGTTTTTCGTAAGGGCTTCACTCAAAATGGGGAGTAGTATTGATGATACTATTGCATCATGATCATAGCAGGTAGCTTAGTTAGGATTGATCATCCTTAGACTTGATCTCATAATTCTGAAAGGAAGGATCGTATTAAATGTTTATCTTGATGGACTTGGTCCCATAGTTCCGAAAGGAAGGGTCATCCAAGATGTAGATGTTGGGAATAATCATACTAAGACTTGATCCTATAATTCTGAAAGGAAGGATTGTCTTAAATGTTGATGTGGAAGGAATAATCATACTTGGACTTGATCCCATAATTCTGAAAGGAAGGATCATTTTAAATATTGATGTGCGTGAACTTGATCCCATAATTACAAAAGGAATGATCATCCAGAATGTTAGTAGTGGAATTTATCTCGTAATTTCGAAAGGAAGGATCATCTAGGATGTTAGTGATGGACTCGATCCCATAATTTTGAAAGGAAGGATAATCTAGGATGTCATTGGTGGACTTGATCATGTAATTCCAAAAGTAAGGATCGTCCAGAGTGTTAGTAGTGGACTTGATCGTGTAATTCTGAAAGGAAGGATCATCCAGGATGTTAGTGATGGACGTGATCATGTAATTTTGAAAGGAAGGATCATCTAGGATGTTAGTGGTGGAATTTATCTCGTAATTTTGAAAGGAAGCATCATCCTGTGTATGTATGTATTGGCTGCGATCAGTATTGGTATCTCCACAAAGACTTGATTGAGTGATTCTGAAAGGATGGATTGTCTGAGTACCATAGATTTGTTGTCCATGAACCCATAATTTCAAAAGGAAGGATCATGTTGGTTGTTGTTATACCTTCCATAGATGATGTTTCTCCAGCCTTTAGCTATTGATGATGATGTTGTCACATGCTGTTGTTGTTATTCCAACTTTATGTTGATGAGCCAGGATCGTGATGTCATTGATATTGTTATTCTAGCTTTATGCTGACGAGCCACCCTCGTGATGTCATTATTGTTGTTATTCCAACTTTATGTTGATAAGAAAACCTCATGTTGTCATTATTGTTTTCATTGCATATTTATGTTGATGAGAAGCCTCATGTTGTCGTTGTTGTTGTTATACCAACTTTATGATGGTGGGCCAGCCTTGTGCTGTCATTGTTATTGTTATTCTAGCCATATGTTGATGATCCAGCATCGTGCTATCGATGTTGGTGATGTATTAGTTGTTATGCACATGTTCCATACTGCATATGATGATGCGTTGCAAATGATGATTCAGTTCCATGCTGCATATGATGATGTTCCAATAGATGATGACAATGATCCATCTCAATGCTGCAGATGATGCTCCAGTTCCATGCTACAGATGATGATGTTCCATCTCCATTTTGTTGATGATGTTCTAGTTCCATGCTGCAGATGATGATGCCCTAGTTCCATGTTGCAGATGATGATACTTAAGATATTTATTGAAGATGTTTACGATGATACTTCAGCTCTATACTTAAAATGTTGATGATGATACTTCACCTCTGTATCGAAGATGTTGATGATGATACTTCATCCATGTACTGAAGATGTTGATGATGATATTCATATATGTACTAAAGATGTCGATACTCCAGCTCCATGCTGCAGATGATGATGTTGTTCAAAATTTTTGATGATCTATAGATGTACCAGATGATGTTCCAAAAGATGATGTTGATGATGTCTCCTCCCTCCTTCCGATGATGTTATGTCGAGCCACACCATGTGTTGTTGTTGTCAATAGAATACCCTTCTTGTTAACGGGGAGTGCTGAAATAATGCAACTTCAAATAATATTCTACTTATACTTCACATTATTATTATTCCTCCTTTGTGAGATGCTACTGATGTAAAAGGTCATGTAAAAGTCATGAGGTACACCATCAGTTGTAATTCGGGTCAATAACACCCATAAAATAATAATATAATTATTATTGTGAAGTTTACCTAGGTAGGTTGGTCCTGTCAGTAAGATAGGTTGGCCCAATTAGGGTAAAAGTCAGTTGGGAAGTTTAGTATAAATAGGGATGCACCCTCCCTCATTTGTACACACTCACTCACACTTGTATTGCGCAAGAGATCAGAGAAAGAGGGAGGGACATAGAAGGAGGAGGACTAATGTCTTTGGTGTTTTGGCTCTTATGTTTGGGGTTTGGTCTCTCTCTAAGACCTTGTTCTTTGGTCATTGCATACTGGTAATCTATATTGAGGAAGTTTTATTGGGGTTTTCCCTTTAGGGTTTCCCAGGGTAAATTGTTGTGTACCATGTGATTGTGTTTCTTTTAGTGATCCTCTTTATGATGTTATTTCGAAAATGTATTAAATGCTTATCACGTTAGGAATTAATCTTTGACAACATAGAAAACTTAACAGAGCCAAGGCTCAATCCCATTCCATGTATTGAGTGGAGTCGCATTACTATTGAGGAGGAAAAAGACATGAGGAAGAGTCAGTGATTTGTGAAGGTCGAGCTACTATATAGGGGTCGTTAGATTGAGGTGAAACCATAGATTTTGGAAAAGGGGTATATTTCAATCCTTACCCATCAATGGGGTTTGAAAGGGGGATAGGATTTCATTGAGGAGCATCATGACACCTTTGCCACTTATGGAGGGGATGAACCCTCTTGACAATAGCATGGAAGCGTGGAGGAGTTCAAACCTCCCTCTTGAGGTTTCATGGGAGACTTAGAAGGGACCAACCCCTTGTTAATGGAACCTATTTGGAGAGGTTGTTATGTTAGTGGGATACCAATCCCATTTGTGGAGGAGCCGCATACTATGGAAAGGGTCCATGAGGCAAAAGAAAGTGTCAAGGTTCTTCAAGGGACTTGAAGGTCATTGGACGGTTGTAACTCTGTGGAGAGAAGTTGGAGTTTGAGGGTGTGATTTCAAAGGAGTAGGGAATCCATTGTAGGAGTCATGGTGTACTCCCAATATCTCTTAGTTTGTGTGGTTTTCATATTGCATTGTAGCTGCTACAACAACCATTAGAAATTCATGTATTCCATCCATAATAAAAAGTTCTTGTTGCTTCCCTCTCACCTGTGTGCTTGCAAAATGTTTGAAGAAATATTTATTTGAAGAATTTATGAAAAGTGTTTAAAGAAATCCTTGAATGGGTACATATGCAAATTGTTTGAGAAAATTGCACAACAAAAATTGCCTAGAATTGCTTTGGGGATATTACAGTGGTATTAGAGTTGATGATCTTTCTAGCTTATGATTGCATGAAAAATTAATAGTTACAAGGAGAGATGGGGAACCCAGTTGTTCATACACAAAGTGTACTATTTTCTAGGAGCAGGAGGACTCCTAGTCCATGGTTGCCAGCATTCTTGGAGGAGAATCCCACAAGAGAACAGGGCCAATAGGGACATGATGATGACTTTATCGCCTACATGAGGGAGTACATTAGGAAAAGAGTTCCACGGAGTTGTGTCATTCAAGTATTTTTGCACAATAAAACATCCTGAGTGGTATGAAGAGGACACAGATTCCTTCAAAAGCAGAAGCCAGAAATTGAAGAAAGATACACATGAAGGAAAGGTGAAGGAGCATGCATCTAGCCATATTGAGGACTTGTGCATGAAGGAAGATGAAATGGAATCCCTAGATACATTACTATATTCGTTCTATGAGGCTATGACTCCATCACACATGTTGGATAGACTGATAGTACACACGATGCAACCTTTAGTTCAACTCATGTTGGGTACATCCTTCATCCTCCACATTATCTATTCAATCATACATGACATCCATATCGCCAAAGGATGTTAGTGACATGTATTATTTGATGGAGGAACCTCATGTGATGGTTATGCATGGGGAACATATAGAATTACAAGTGCTTAAAGAGAGTTTGGAAACATAGAGTTTTGACCATGCACCTATTTGAATAGTGGATATATTGAACCATTTCTATTAGAGAGGTCACCAAAGTGGTATGAATCCTTTCGAAGCTTGGAGTGGGCACAAGCCAGATGTGACCCATTTTAGGATTTTTGGCTCAAAGGCTTGGGCTAGAATTCCAACTGAAAAGAGGAAGGCTTTGCCGCCCCAAAGCTAAGAGTGCCTATTTGTTGGGTATTCTAAAGATTCAAAAGGGTACAAGTTGATCAAATTGAGCACTAACAAATATTTCATTGAAAGAAGTGTTCAGTTCCAAGAAGAGCCTTTAGTAGCAGTTGAAGTTGGAGAGTCTTCTTCACCACCAGATGTAAGTGAAGAGACTAATGAGTTTGCTGATTCTGATATGTATGACAATGATGATTTGATTGCATATCCTAACATTCCTACAAGACCAAAATGGGCAGCAAAGACCATTCATGCAGTTGGGGGACTAGATGGAAATCCTAGTGACACTAGGAGGACTAGATTTCAATTTGAGAGTGCCCTTTGTGTGAAAGATCCTCTATTTGCTGAGAAGTGCTATCTGATGGTTGAATTAGATCCACAGACATATGAATATGTAGCACATGATCCAAGATGGCAAACAACCATGAAAAAATAATTCAACTCGCTCCAGAAGAACAACACTTGGGAACTGGTTGATCTTCCCCCAGGGAGGAAGCTAGTTCAATGTAAGTGGGTTTTCAAGAATAAGTTTGATACTGATGGTTCAACTTTGAAATATAAGAAAATATTGGTAGCAAATGGATACTCACAAGTACATGGTATTGACTACAATGAAACCTTTGCACCAGTGGAAAAGATGGATTCCATAAGGCTAGCTCTAGCCATTGCATCTTCCAAGCAGTGGGAGGTACATCACATGGATGTAAAGTGTGCTTTCATAAATGGAGATGTCACTGAAGATATTTACATGCATAAACCCAAAGGGTTTGTTCTAATCCATATTTAGTGTGCAGGTTAAAGAAATCATTGTATGGGCTCAAGCAAGCCCCCATGGCTTGGTATGCCAAGATTGATGCCTTTTTGCTATCACTATGTTTTGTTCGATGCAAGTCTGATCCTGATGTCTATTTGAAGCTGATTCATGGTTATTTGATGATTATCGTATTGTATGTGGATGACCTTTTGATTATAGGAAGTTCAAAGAAAGAGATTTCCTCCTTGAAGGATGCAATGAGCCATGCATTTTCTATGACAGATTTGGGATTGTTAAGCCAATTCTTGGGTCTCGAAATTGTTCAATCCCAACATGGAATCAAAGTGCATCAGTCCAAGTATGCTTTGTATTAGTTGAACAAGTTCAACATGAAATATTGCAAGCCAAGCAAGACTCCCTTCCTTTCAGGAGTTAAGCTTGAAAAAGCAGGTTCTTCTCCTATGGTAAATAATACACTGTATAGGCAGTTGATTGGGTGTTTTCTTTATCTTACACACACACGACCTGATTTATATTATGCAGTTAGTGTGGCTTCAAGATACATGGATCAGCCTCATGAGATCCACTAGAGGGCAGCCTAAAGGACCCTAAAATTTGTTCAAGGAACAAGAACTCATGGTATCTTCAACAAAGCAAAATTTGATCTTGATTTGATTGGGTTTATTGACAGTGATTGGGCAGGTGACAACACAGATCAAAAGTATACATCAGGATATGTGTTCATGCTTGCATAAGGACCAATCGGCTGGTCAAGCAAGAAGCAGAGTTCCATAGCACTCTCATCTACAGAAGCAGAGTATAGAGGAGTTGTAAATGTAGCAACTCAATGTTTGTGGTTGCAGGGGATACTTGGAGAATGTGGCTTCGAATCAGAGTTTTCAACTATTATCTATTGTGATACTCAGAGCACCATTTGAATTTGCAATCATCCAGTTCAGAGACAGCAAACTAAGCACATTGAGATCCATATGCACTACATTAGACAACTTGTGCATGATGGCACCATTGATCTACTCTTCTGTGCATCTTCAGAACAAGTAGCAGACATCTTCACCAAACATTTTTGTGAGAAGACCTTCAGCAATCTCAAATCACTGTTGGGGATTGTTGATCATGCTGTGAAGCATGATTGATGACAAGATTTCCAATTTTTTTTTTCCTGTCCATGTTTAAGGGAGGATTTTCCCACTGGGTTTTTGCCTCTTTCCTTGGTTGTATGGACAAGCAGTATGTAAAGGGTGACTAGCCTTGTTGCTAGGCCCTATAGTTTTATGATATTTACTCATAAATTCATGCTTAAGGGGGGGTGTTAGAATAATCAACCCATAGTTACCTACCTTAGACATTAATTTAATTATTTTTTTCTTATTACCTAGTGTTGCAGCTGCAACTGTTCTCCCCAATGTTTTTCAAAATTTGGTCCCCTCCTCATGATATAGTGTTGCTTTGAACTGTTTGGATCCGTGAACTTCCTGGTCATGCTTTAATTTTGAGTGATTTGTTGAAGATTAACTCTCGTCCTCTTTTTGGAAGTTGCTTGTGTTTTGAAAATTGTGTGGGTCACAGTTTTTGAGTTTGGTTTTGCTAGTCGATCAGATCAATTATTCTTCGAAAGGTTGCTATTTCAGAAGTAAAACAGGCTGTTGACTGTCGCTGAATTTAAAGCTATTCCGAACACTTAATGTTTTTTCATAGATCAGGCATCAAATTATGTTTGAGTCGGAAGTTTATCTTCTTGATCTCCCGCCGTTGCGGAGAGATAATTAGCTTTAGCTTCATTATTCTTTTTTGATGCATATGTCTCAATTGGCTGAGTTTTTGTTTCACATCGGAAAGTGTTGTTACTTTGTTCTTCGCAGTTGCGGACGGTAGATTGTGAAGTCCCCCGATACATTGATTTTTTAACCCTGCTTTGTCATTTTCGCCGATCCTTAAGTCTTGGGCTTCCGTCGTTGTGGCTACCGAAAGAACTATCCTTCCGATCGTTTAGTCGATTTTCCTCCGATCCTTATGTCTCCGTCCGTCGATGCGTGTCAGCCTTTTAGTCGCTTGTACGTAGTCTTTTCTCTTCCGCCGTTGCGGCTATGCAAAGATTTTGGCTTCCGATGTCAATGTCCTTCCGATTTTCGATTTGAAGTTTTCCCGCCTACAACTTAGGTCATATCTTTTCCGACTCGATAGGTTAAGTGGTTTTGCAGTGTCCGTCACTTTTAAGACCCGCGTATGCAGCTGTGGATAAGTCTACTCCATGGATATCAGTATTCTAAGCCGCCGAGGAGTTTCTCGTTTTCCATCGATTGGTGGTTTCTTTCGAACCCGTAGATAGACGAGATGGTGGTATCGACATTTGTTATGTTCTCATAGCAGTGATGCACATGGTCTTTTCTTGTTGAGTAGCCGTTTTGGTTAGTATAATTTGAAATTTTGTTTTAGAATGCAATCACAATGAATGATGTACATTGATTTATTACAGGTGGACTCAAGAGAATTTTCAGACGACCGTGGCAGGGAGATAGTTGGCAGAAGGGAGCTGGGCCGTTTCGGTAAAGGTCGAATCAAAGACGACAGGATTACAAGTAGGGCGAGCAAAGGAGAAAGCAAAATCAATAGCAACGAAGGCATAGATCTGAAAGGTCTGTCAGTTACTCAGCAGATAATGAGTGTGCACAGAAAGACATGAAATGTTTGAGGACCTGAGAGGTCACATGTTGGGGGGGGGCAGCCCAAGCGGTCTACTGTTTAGTTTAAATATTTGAAAGTTAGAATGGAGAGGGGCTTTTTCCCCTGAAAAAACTTGTAAACTAATGCTTGTAAGAGGAACTATTTTGTTTTACAACCAGAAATTGCAACTTTTGCCTGTTGGAGAAAGTGCTATGTGTAACATATCAATGCATTTAAATGAGCGATGTTGAATGGGAACTATTTCGTTTTCAACTGTGTTTCATTAACTGTGAGAACGTTCTAAATTCCTGAACCTATGTTCTTATTTGAATGTTCTTTAGTTTTCTTTATGATGTTTTCCACTATGAGTAATGAGAGTCTTAACTGTTGATGAGATATCTTATCATGTATACTTTTATTCATGTTTATATGTTTGGTTATAAGAACAAATATCTGTGATTTGCCATAACATATGGATAGTAGTGCATTAATCATGAATTAATATCTAGCTCTCTAGAGATAGCTTAGCTAGTTTTACTTTATTATTGTTTGTATGATTTAGATGCTTGTGAGTGCTAAGACGAGAGGTAAGAACCTGCGCATGACGTTGTGACTACTCCTAGCATCCTTATCACCCTGCATTGTTAAATAGGCACGTGCATTTCATACTTCAAGTCAAAAAATACAAAAAATATACACGGTGGATCGGGCTGCAACTGGTAAAACCTTTTATTTTTGTTACTTGACCTACGGTAGCCGGTCCGCAAACCAGACGGATTCCCCATACCAAACAGTCACGGGCTAGTTGGGAACGTTGACTGGGGAGAATCCCTTGCTGTTGTTGCCTGCGAATTTCCAGGCCTCAACATTTTTCTGGAGCTAGAAGGAGGGCCGCCAATGCATGGCTGGCCGAGGAAACCTGTTTTCCCAAGATTATTCCACCGGTAACAGTTCAGAAAGCAGTGGGATTCATAATCCAATTCCAGAAGAAAGGGGTAGAGAAAATTTGTTTTCTGTTGACAACGAAGTTGTTAATAATCTGAGGAGACACACCAGGGCATATGTGAAGAAGATTGGAGGATTTCCAATCATCCCTGAATTACCCAGAAGAGAATATAAAAGGAAATATTGTCCTATATTGGAAGACTCAGTGCTGGTTGGGGATTGGGAAGAACTTGTAGAAATATCCTTACAGGAAGTTGTACTCCCTTTGAACCAAGAAGGTCCTGATAGCCCTCACAGTTCTCCTGTTCACACTTCTATTTGTTCACCCCCTCACTCTCCACCCAGACTCATGGCAGGCGTAAATGCAAATCAACCACCCAACCCACCGAATCCACCACCTGCCTAGAGAGCCAGATCACCTTTAAACCTAACACCTCCATTACATGATCTACCTCAATCCTTTGAAAAGATGCTGCCCAAATTCGACCCAAGTGAAAAGATACTAGTAGATGACCACTTGCAAAGTTTTTATTTGGCAATAGAAGGGTTAAGGTCTGGGGAGTATGAATATGTAGTTTGCAGACTATTCCTGCACACCCTTAAAGGAGCTGCAGCATCATGGTACTTTGGTTTTCCTGCGAACTCTATCCCTGATTGGGATACCTTCGAAAGGATCTTTAGAAGTAAGTATGCGATCCAAAAGACTCATGCAACCCTCATGAAAGGACTATGCGCTTTAAAGAAAGAGAGAAAAGAGAAGGTGCACAGCTTCACTCAAAGTTTTGCAGCATACCTCAAGAATTTTTCTGAAGCTGACAGACCTTCAGATAAAGTCCCGATCGAATATTATACTTCGGCTTTAGGACCCGAGCTGGCCATGTTTGCCAAAATGAAGGCCAATCCCACTTTATCAGAAACTTATGAGGAGGCAGAAAAGGTAGAGGCTGAAAGGGAAAGTATCGAAGATTATCCCGCACGGTCAGGAGAGAAAATGGCAAGAAGAAAAGCCTTGTTGTTTACTAAGCCTAAGGAAGAGCAATCACCAGATTTTGAAAGTATGGAAAAAATGATGCAGAAGCTTTCTAATAGAATCATAGACCTGGATAAAGAGAAGGAAACTCAAAAGTTTTACAAACCCTATTACAAGAAAAGAGAGGATAACAATTAGTCTCAACCTCCTCCGCACAATTCAGCATCTATGAATTTAACAGAGGTAGGAATGGACAATTTTTGCACGTTCCACCAACAACCCCACTCTGAAAATAATTGTCCTCAATGGATAAACTCAATGACGTTGGTTATGAATCAGATGCTGGATTCTAAATTAAGAGAAGATGGAGATGAAGAAAAGAGGGACAGTACCACTTTAACAAAAGAACAAGAAGATGAGACCATGGTTCTGTGGAATTCCATTTCGTTATTCGATGCTGAGGAAGAAAATAATTGGGGATACGAGAGCATCATGGAAACGAACGTTACAACAAGGATCCAAGGGTCGGTTAAAGAAGACAGTTTCATACTCCAAAAAATCAAAAGGCTGCAAAAAAATGTTAAGAAATTTCAAAATAATTCCGCAGCCGATAAAATTCCTGAATTCACCATTACCAGCCAAGATCCGAGGCAGAATGATACGTTGGCCAAGCCCAATGAAGAAAAGACGAATGCTGATAAACCGCACCCCATTGAACCGCAAATGGATTATGACATCATGGAAGATATAAAGAAGGTAAAGGCAAACATTTCACTGTTTGAAATGTGTAAAGTGCCACAGCAAAAATAAAGACTATTCAAAGCACATGAAGCATCAGATGAGAGGTTTCCCACTGACAATCGGCCTGAAGAGGAAGAAGAAATCAGAGAAACCAGCATTCGAGGTAAGTCTAAGAACAAAAATCCACCTTTCCTCCTCACTTTTGAAATTTTTAATCATAACGTACAAAATTGCCTGGTAGACTCAGGGGCGTCAGTTAACGTCATGCCAATATCAGTTTGTAAAAAGATAAATGGGTAGCCTAAGCCATCCACATGGAGGGTTGTTCAGTTGGACAGGACGAATGTAAAGGTAATTGGTGAGATGGAGGATGTCCTAGTCTGCCTGTCGTCAAATGATAAAGTGTGCCAAGTCATTGATATCGTGGTGGCCGATATACCAGACGCTTATGGGCTTGTCCTTAGTAGAGACTGGTCAGCAAAGCTAAAGGGATATTTTGCCTCGGATTGGTTGCATCTGTGGCTGCCGTATAAAGGAAGCCCGGACCAAATTAAAATTTTGAGGGAACCGTACATGAAATACAACGTTACTCAACTTGAGGAAAAGAATGAACCAGTGGATTCTGTGTTGGGAAATTATTTTATTGAGATGGAACCAGGAAATTACCAAGCAGAAGAAGCCAACAACACATCAGACACCAAGCCTGATCTCCTTCGATTCTCACAGGTTGATGAAATCGACTGTAAAATAGTACACTTAGCAGTAGGAATAGATTCTCATGCTGTAGTTAGCGATTTCTGGACATTGTTTTTTGATGGCTCTAAGACGTTAGAAGGGTCAGGGGTCGGTTGTGTCCTTATCGACCCTAAGAAGAATAAACATTTTCTTTCATGTAGATTAGAGTTTGAATGTCCAAATAACACAGCTGAGTATGAAGAGTTGGTGCAAGGATTGAGGAAAGCAATCGAATTAAAGTTAAGTAATCTGAAATTTTTTGGAGATTCTGAAATAATTGTAAAACAGATTCGGAATCAAATACATTGTATTTCTCCCCACTTGAAAGCTTATCAAAATGAGGTATGGGATCTGCTCAAATGTTTTAACGCATTTAATATTGTTTCAATTCCAAGACTTAAAAATGCAGCAGTTGACTTGCTAGCCACATCAGCTACTAGGCTTGTGCCTACTAATAATCGATGCTCTGTTGAACTGCTTTTCAGGCCCTCGGTCCCTGATATGATTACCAACTTATGAGTGTTCGATGACGATCAACAGATTATAGAATGCTTAACAAATGATGAGGTATTTAAAGGATCAATTATAGACGATGAAGAACATCAGGCCGCGTTGAAGTATGATAATTTCATCCCTAAAGGAGTCAGAACCTTAGAAAGAATGTTCGATCTAAATGAAAAGTTTAGAAGGCCAGCAAATGTGAAGACTCACAGCTCATCTCTACAGTTCGAATTGATAAATTTAGGGACTGAGACAAATCCTAAATATGTGAATCTTGGCAAATGCTGTTCACCAGCCGAAAGAGATAAGTTCATCAGTCTTTTTAATCAATATAAAGATGTTTTTGCCTGAACATACGAATATTTGAAGACATATGACACTAGCATCATCCAGCATGTCATCCCCATTAAATTTGGTGTCAAACCTTATCAACAACCTTTAAGGAAAAAGCACCCCAAATTGGAACCTCTGATTCAGAGTGAATTTAAGAAATTATTGGATGCTAAGATCATTTTTAAGGTCAGACACTCTGAATGGGTCTCAAATCTGGTACCCGTGAGGAAAAAATATGGAGAAATCAGGCTATGCATGGATTTCAGGAATTTAAACCGCGCCTCAGATAAAGATAACTACCCTATTCCACCTATGGATCAACTACTACAAATGGTCTCAGGTTCTGAACTATTTTCTTTGTTAGACGGTTTCTCAGGCTACAATCAAGTATTAGTAGCCGAAGAAGACAGATTGAAGACACCATTCCGGACCAGATGGGGAACCTTCGCTTACAGAAGAATGCCCTTTGGGCTTATAAACGTCGAATCTACGTTCCAGAGGGCTATGGACATAGCTTTCCGAGGTTTGATTGGCCGTAGTGCTGTAGTGTACCTTGATGATATTATGATATTCTCAAAGAGGAGAGGAGAGCACGCATTTCATTTAAAGCAGATTTTTGAACGCTGTCAGAAATATGGAATCTCACTCAATCCCAAGAAGTGTGTATTCGCTGTTACAGAGGGCAATTTGCTGGGTCATATAGTTTCAAAGAACGGAATCTCTATAGATCCAGAAAGAATTAAGGTCATTGAAAAGATCCCATTACCCCATAATAAAAAGGGGATGCAATCATTTATGGGAACCATAAATTTCGTATGAAGATTTGTGCCAGATTTCGCTCAGATTGTCAAACCTCTGCAGCAAATGGTGAAGCAAAGTGCACAGTTCAAATGGACTGAGATTGAGAAGAATGCATTCAGCAAGATTAAAACTACTGTTGCACATGCACCCTCCCTAAAAATCCTAGATTTTGATAAATATTTTGTTCTATATACTTTTGAATCTGATGATTTGCTAGCAACTGTGCTTACTCAAAAAGAAGATGGGGGGGATGAATTCCCAATATCTTTCATGAGCACTGGTTTACAAGGGGCCGAATTAAATTACCCAGCTATTGATAAACAAGCTTATGCAGACAATTCAGAGCGGTGAAACAATTCAGGCCCTACATATTAAAAAATCGAACCAAGGTGATCGTCCCATACCCAGCTGTGAGGTCCCTTTTTGTACAGAAGGAGCTAGGAGAAAGAAGGGGCAATTGGGTAACATCCCTTCAAGAGTATGACCTTGAATTCAAGCTAGCGTCTATAGTTAAAGGGCAAGGGTTGTGCAAACTAATGACTGAAAATGGGAACAATGAAGAACACGCCTGGGAAGATGAGGCTGAATTACATTTGATGGATGTACATCCTTTGTTTACAGCTCCTGAATCTTGGTATAGAGACCTCATGCATTACCTGCAGGCAGGGTTGTTTCCAAAACATTGGAATTCCAACAAAAGAAGAGTGCTGCATCTGAAATCAGCCTCCTATCAGATTGTTGAAGGAATATTATTCAGAAAAAACTACGATGGATTCCTTCTTAGGTGCCTAGAGAAAGAAGATGCAAAGAGGGTAATGACCGATTTGCATGACGGGCCTGCTGGGGGACATTTTTTAGGAGATACTACAGCTCACAAAATTCTCAGAGCCGGTTACTATTGGCCCACGCTTTTCAAGGACGCACACGCCCATGTCCGAAAGTGCGATATTTTTCAAAGGTGTAGTGGAAGGCAATCTAAAGCAGCCGCACCACTGAAGCCTGTGATGATCACAGAGCTGTTCGAGCAATGGGGGTTGGATATTATTGGGGATATAAAGCCGAACTCTTCCCTACAACATAAGTACATTATGACCGCAACTGATTACTTCACTTGCTGGGTCGAAGCCATCCCGCTGCGCAAAATAAATGAAGACGCGGTCATCAACTTCCTACAGGACCACATTATGACCAGGTTTGGAGTTCCAGTTTCTTTAGTCTTTGATAATGCTACTTACTTTTCATCGATTAAATTAACTTCTTTTTCTCATGAGAAAGGAATAAATTTGCATTACTCTGCAAATTACTATCCCTAAGGAAATGGCCTGGCCGAATCTACTAACAAAAATCTAATTAGAATTTTAAAGAAGACTGTGATAGAAAACCAGAGGAGTTGGCACTCAGCGCTACCAAACGCCCTTTGGGCTGATAGAGTCACCCCCAAGTCTTCATTAGGAGTGTCACCGTATACCCTTTTGTATGGTAAAGAAGCCATTCTTCCCCCCAATATCATGCTACCCTCCTCCATAATAGCTCAAGAGTCTAGAGGATCGGAGAATGAAGTTTTGTAGATGAGGATATATAATCTTCTGAGAGCAGAAGAAGCTTGATCTAAAGCCAGAGAGCGATTTAAGCAACAACAAGAGGTAATAAATAGATGGTTCGACAAACATAAGGAAAGAACAAAAGACTTTGAAGTGGGAGATTTGGTCCTCAAGTGGGACCACCCCCATGATGAGAAAGGAAAACACACGAAATTCCAGCAGTTGTGGGTAGGTCCTTTTCAGATTGTGGAAAAGCTTGGCCCTTCCACTTATAAGTTGCAAGATCTTCAAGGGTGGGAAGAGAACTTACCAGTAAATGGTTTAGTTCTCAAGCCTTATTTTTCCTGAGTTTTGTTTGTGTTCTTCTATCTTGTATATAAATAATCCGGCTTGGTCATCTTTTTGAGTCATGTTTTTAGTTTTGTTTTAGTTTAAGCTTTTATTCATTTCAATAAAGGAAATAAACCCGTGGTTGCATGGAGAACATCAAAGTTTTTGGGAATGATTAACATTTTTGGGTATAAGACTGTGTCTTGCTATTTGTCTAAAAAGAACTTCTTCTAGTTTAACAGTTTTCTCAAATAGCTATGTACATGTTGAAGTCCTGCTTAACCCCTGTAAAATAAACCAGAATCAGAGAGTCTGGAATACTATTTTGAGGCTCCATCCATGTCACATTTAAAAATTCCTAGGGGGTGACAATCAAGGGCCCATGGAAAGGAATAAGGTAAATAATATATTAATACAAATGATCCCATGCCAAGAAATGAACGCCAAAAGGCAGATAAGAGTCAAAACTCCTATGAAAGCATTATACATCAAAACAAATGCTGAACTTATAAGTACTAAATCGCCGAAAGCTCCTCTCCGTCTGTGAGATGAAACGTGAATATGCCTCTCACACAAAAGGACACTTGGGATAGAGAAGCCTGAATTAAAATTCAGAAAGAAAGGCACGCAGGAGGACTCATTAGAAAAGGACAAAAATACAAAAGCACAAAAGTGCCAAAATGGCATGGGAATGAGGAACAAATGAATATTCCTGTTTACCATATGCTACAATCATGTGGTGTCCAAGCTGCCAACTTCCTAAAGACAAAATTAACAATGAAAATCATCTTTCGGCCTCAACAGAGTTATTCAGACTTGAAAACCTTGGTTTCCACTCTCCCAAATTGGACTGTCATCAATGATTAAAGGTACATACATCTACCATTTGAGAAATCCAGATAGCTGGAAGAATTCAATAAGTTCATTCATTGTTAAACAGTCTGACACTCAAGGAAGAATCATCCAGAGATCTAGGTTCACCAGGTAATCGCCAATTGTTGCAGCTGCAACTGTTCTCTCCAATTTTTTTCAAAATTTGGTCCCCTCCTCATGATCTAGTCTTGCTTTGAACCGTTTGGATCCGTGAAATTTCTGGTCATGCTTTAATTTTGAGAGATTTGTTGAAGATTAACTCTCATCCTCTTTTCAAAAGTTGCTTGTGTTTTGAAAATTGTGTGGGTCGCATTTTTTGAGTTTGGTTTTGCTAGTCGATCAGATCAATTATTCTTCGAAAGGCCGCTATTTCGGAAGTAAAACAGGCTGTTGACTGTCGCTGAATTTAAATTTGTTCCAAACACTTAATGTTTTTTCATAGATCAGGCATCGAATTATGTTTGAGTCGAAAGTTTATCTGCTTGATCTCCCGCCGTTGCAGAGAGATAATCAGCTTTAGCTTCGTTATTATTTTCCGATGCATATGTCTCAATCGGCTGAGTTTTTGTTTTGCGTCGGAAAGTGTTGTTACTTCGTTCTCTGCAGTTGCGGACGAAAGATTGTGAAGTCCCCCGGTACATTGATTTTTTAACCCCGCTTTGTCATTTTCTCCGATCCTTAAGTCTTGGGATTCTGCCGTTGCGGCTACCGAAAGCACTATCCTTCCGATCGTTTAGTCAATTTTCCTCCAATCCTTATGTCTCTGCCCGCCGATGCGTGTCAGCCTTTTAGTTGCTTGTCCATAGTCCTTTCTCTTTCGCCGTTGTGGCTATGCAAAGCATTTGGCTTCCAATGTCAATGTCCTTCCGATTTTCGATTTGAAGTTTTCCCGCCTACAGCTTAGGTCATATCTTTTCCGACCTGATAGGGTAAGTGGTTTTGTAGTGTTCGTCACTTTTAAGACCCGCGTATGCGGCTGTGGATAAGTCTACCCCGTGGATATCAGTATTCTAAGCCTCCGAGGAGTTTTACATTTTCCATCGATTGGTGGTTTCTTTCGAACCCGTAGATAGACGAGATGGTGGTATTGGAATTTGTTAAGTTCTCATAGCAGTGATGCACATGGTCTTTTCTTGTTGAGTAGCCGTTTTGGTTAATATAATTTGGTGTTTTGTTTTAGAATGCAATCACAATGAATGATGTACATTGATTTATTACAGGTGGACTCAAGAGACTTTTCAGACGACCGCGGTAGGGAGATAGTTGGCAGAAGGGAGCTGGATCGTTTTGGTAAAGGTTGAATCAAAGACGACAGGATTGCAAGGAGGGCGAGCAAAGGAGAAAGCAAAATCAATAGAAATGAAGGCGTATATCTGAAAAGTCTATCAGTTAATCAGTAGATAATGAGTGCGCACAGAAAGACATGAAACGTTTGAAGACCTAAGAGGTCACACATTGGGGGGGGGCAGCCCAAGTGGTCTATTGTTTAGTTTAAATATTTGAAAGTTAGAATGGAGAGGGGCTTTTTCCCCTGAAAAAACTTGTAAACTAATGCTTGTAAGAGGAACTATTTCGTTTTACAACCAGAAATTGCAACTTTTGCCTGTTGGAGAAAGTGCTATGTGGAACATATCAATGCATTTAAATGAGCGATGTTGAATGGAAACTATTTCGTTTTCAACTGTGTTTCATTAACTATGAGAACGTTCTAAATTCCTGAACCTATGTTCTTATTTGAATGTTCTTTAGTTTTCTTTATGATCTTTTCCACTATGAGTAATAAGAGTCTTAACTATTGATGAGATATCTTATCATGTATACTTTTATTCATGTTTATATGTTTGGTTATAAGAACAGCTATCTGCGATTTTCCATAACATATGGACAGTAGTGCATTACTCATGAATTAATATCTAGCTCTCTAGAGATAGCTTAGCTAGTTTTACTTTATTACTGTTTGTATGATTTAGATGCTTGTGAGTGCTAAGACGAGAGGTAAGAACCTGCACATCACGTTGTGACTACTCCTAGCATCCTTATCACCATGCATTGTTAAATAGGCACGTGCATTTCATACTTTAAGTCAAAAAATACAAAAATATACAAGGTGGACAGAGCCGCAACCGGTAAAACCTTTTATTTTTGTTACTTGACCTACGGTAGCCGGACCGCAAACCGGATAGATTCCCCATACCAAATAGTCACGGGCTAGTTGATAACGTTGACTGGGGAGAATCCCTTGCTGTTTTTTGCTGCGAATTTCTAGGCCTCAACACCTAGTTTCCTAGATTCCATTCTAGGCTAGTTTCCTTCTACAAGTCCTAGAAGTCAACACATGCTAAAAATGAGTCATGGAGCGCTTGGGAAACATCTTGGCAACCCAATTTAGCATGTATTCTTTATTCCATATCCTCTAAAGTGCATATCTACTTTTTCTGAAAAGCTGCCTTGGTTTATTTTGATTTAAGGCAAAAGGAAAAGCTAGACTAGGTGTAGTTGACATGTTTTTTTCCCACATCATCCTCCCTCCTTTTCTCCAAATAAAAGCATGTATGAGTTTTTTTCCATCCTTATTTATCTTTCCCACTTGACTTAGCAAATTCATGAGCATCTTCATAGATTTGGAAACTGCTTTATGCACTTATGGGGGATTTGACTAGATTTAGTAATCCTACTTTTTGACTATTTCGAATGGTATCTTTATGCATTTGATTCTCTCATGTAATTATATATTGTAGCATCCTATTACTTCACAAGGTTGGCTATTGTACACTTATTGAATGCATATTAGTGTTATGCTCCAATTTGAGTCTCCTTTGGTGTGAATTTTGCATGTTTGATCAACAATTTTGTGAGTGTAATTGTTCTATCTCTTGGGTTCAATTTCCACAACAGGATGAATGTTTATTTTTTTATGAATATGAACATCATGAATGTGTTGAATGATGTTTATTCCGCTATGTATATTGCATTGTTCATATGTAATTGTTTCATGTTCAATGCATCTTTATTGTTTATGTCCATTGGGCTTAGATTGCCCGATTAAATGATAGTAGTGTCATTAGGTCATGTCCTCTCAAGCGGGAGGGGACGTGACAATTGCACATGAAACGATGAAGAAATATTTCCTTCCCTTGCAAACTTTTGTGTTATGTGATGTTGGTTGGGGGTAGTAAGGACACAATTGCAACAATTTTGAAGGGGTCGATCCAGATACCATCTTTGGAAACAACAAAGCCAAGAAGGAGCCCAGTTTCCATACAAAAGATGCACTTATGTGGATTAATTCAAATATGATAATGATGACATTAAAGAAAAATTCCCCTAAGATGCCCTGAATGATCCTCTCTCCATTGTGCATGAGCAGGGAGGTCATCCAGGTACGGTTCACAATGTGCTTAATATTGTTAAAAGCGTAAGATGTGGCTCATTGGAACGTAGCTCCAGGATTTTTCAATCCAAAAGGTAACTTACAATAAGTAGGAAGGTAGTATTTCAATCTGATTGTAGCTAGAGAATCAATCCATAAAGTAAAATATGACACTTCCAGCACAGTTGTCAATGATCTGATTGATGTGGGGGGTTGGAAAGTTGTCTTTCGGACAAGCTTTGTTTAAAACCATGAAATCGATGCAAACCATAATAGTGCCCTGCTTCTTGGAAATAGGAAGAATATTAGACACCCACTCAGTTAATGATGCTAGATAAATGAAACCAGCTTTCAATTTTTTTTCAACTTCATCTTTTATGGCAGCAACTTTCCTCAGGTGGATGTTGAGGAGCTTTTGCCTAACCAGTTTTGTTGTTGGGTAAGCTTTGATCTCATTTACGAATATTGTGAGAATTTGATATACAGCTATATCTAGGAGAGCAAGAGACTCTCACAATTCAAGTTAGTTTACAAAAACTAGCAAAAAATCTTGAAAGAGGAACAAATTCACATACACATGTGAAAACAAAGTGAATATTATTGAACTATCTAACATCTAAATGTGTTTATATCAGGTATATATTACACTAGGATCAATTCGTGAGGCCTAGGAAGCCGAATCTAAGTGTACATGTGACATGGCCAAAATTGACCTCAATCCCCCCTAGGTGGGCCAATCAAGCTCCAACTCATCGCAAATAGTCATTAAGTATCATGTGAACATTTGTGAAGTGGTTTGGTGAAATAATGACTCCAAGGCATGCGAGGGTGAGAAAATAGAGGTGTTTTGGAGGCTCAATGTGACAATAAATTCTCCTAGGAGAGACAAAAATGACAAAATACGTCATTAGATCCCCTAGTCAAACCCAGATTCCCAAAATCAAGGAGGTAGCACTCCAAGACATTAAATTATGGTGCACATGTGCTGGTTTGACCAACTAGATTTCGGTTGCATGTGTGAATGGTCTAAAAATAACCAATTCACCTCCTAGATCAAATTCCCTAAGTCTAAACCATAACAATTTACTGCTTAGAAGCAAATGAAATTGACTAAGGTATAAACTAGTTAATAAGGATTTATTAATATTCTAACACCCACCCCTTAACCATGAATTAGTACAACTTAACCAAAGTTTTATGGAGGACTTGGAAACAAGGGCTCAAGTCACCTCATACAACATAAATTTATTTGTCCATGAAAAACAAGGAAAAGAGGAAAACCACATAGGAACAAAACCTCTCCTAAAAAATAGACACGGGGCTGAAAATATGAAGATGAATGGAATCCATCACCATGCATCACTCATTCCAACTAATGATCTCAAGTAAGTGAATTTCTTCTCAGTAAAACTCTTGGTGAATATATCAGCAGTTTGCTCGGTCGATGGGAAATGCTGCAAGGTTATCACTCGATCATGCAGTAAGCCCTGAATATAGTGCATACATATATCTATGTTCTTGCTCCTTTTCCTATGTACTGGATCTAAAATATTAATTGCACTTTTATTTTCACACCAAATGATAGTGGGTGAATCAAGTATAATACCAAGCTCCCGAAGAATGCCTTGCAACCACACACATTGTGTGGCTGCATTCACTACTCCCTTGTATTCGGCCTCAGTTGAAGAAAGAGAAACAATGTGTCGTTTCTTACTTGAACATAAAATAGGACCACCAGAAAGCATAAAAACAAAACCTAAAGTGGAATTTTTTTCATTGGGATCTCCATCCCAATCCGAATAACAAAATCCTACTAGTTCTAGTGGAGAACTAGTTGCATAGTGTACCTCGAAACCCCTGGTGCATAGAACATACCAAAGGATATTATTTTCTTCCATATAATGGATCTCATGTGGATGGTTCATATATCTTGCTACAACACTAACAACATATGCAAAATCAGGTCTACTATGTGTAAGATGCAACAAACTACCAACTAGCTGCATGTACAATGAGCAATCTACCAAAGGAGATTCACCAAATTCACCTAGTTTTATGCCAGAAATAAATGGGAACTTGGCTTCCTTAAAATCAAAAATTTTAAAATTTATTAGAAGGTATGAAGCATACTTATGTTGTCTGATAATGATGCCTCTTTCATATTGCTCAATTTCCAAACCAAGAAATTGTTTTAGTAATCCTAGATTAGTCATTGCAAATTCACTGTGTAGAGATGCCTTGATTGATCCAATTTTTTTGGTGAATCTCCATGTAATTAAGAGGTCATCAAAATATAGTACAACAACCTACAATACATCATCATTTTTCTGCAAATAAACATTAGGATCATATTTTCATCGAATGAAACCAATTGAAAGAAAACAACTATCCATTTTGGCATACCAAACCCTTGGGGATTGCTTGAGGCCATAGAGTGACTTATTCAATCTGAAAACAAGGGAATGATCTTATTGGAAACATTCATGTTTCTTCATGTATATCTATTCTTGTATTTCACCATGGAGGAATTCACTCTTGACATCCATGTGGTGAACCTCCCAACCTTTACTACCAGCAATGGCTATAACTAGCCTCATTGAATCCATCTTTGCAACTGGTGCAAAGGTCTCTGTATAGTCCACTCCTTGGACTTGAAAAAAATTCTTTGGAAAATAATATGGCATTGTACTTAATATAATAACATCTGCAGAAACTTTGGTTCTAAAGACCCACTTACATTGCACAAGCTTCCTATTGGGAGGAAACGGAACCAATTCCCAAGTCTCATTCTCTTGTAGAGAATTGAATTCATCTTGCATGGATGATTTCCACCTTGGGTCATGAAATGATTCATGATATTACTATGGATCAAATATAATCATCATATAACAGTTCTCATCAAGATAAATTTCACTTGCATAAGAAGCATTATGAAATTGTGATCTTGTTTTCTTAGGATCTAGAGGATTGCCTTCTAGATCCCCAGCAGCTTGTATGATTTTCTCATCCCACTTGGGCCTTGAAGGTGAGTCATGTAAATAAATGTCATCTTCAACCATTTCATTATCATAAATATCATAAAAATCAAAGGTGGATTCATCACTTACATCATTATGGTGTTGGGGAGAAGAGCATTCCCCCGGTGCTAGTTCAAAATATGGTATAATCTCCTCTTCGAATTGCACACTTATCTCAATGAAAGTTTTTTGTGTGGATGTATCAAAGAGATTATAACCATTTTTTTCTTCACTATAACCAACCATGATACATTCTTTACTCTGTGGCTGCAATTCCTTCCTCTTTTCTAATGGAATTCGAGCCCATGCACTTGAGCCAAAAATCCTGAAATGTGAGACATTTGGTTTGTGACCAAACCAAGTCTCGTAGGGTGTTTTCCCTTTCACTGATTTGTGTAAAGACCTGTTCTGAATATATGCAGCAAAAATGATGGCTTAATACCATATATTAGGACTTAAATCCTTTTCCTCAATCATACATGTAGCCATCTCTTTGAGAGACCTATTTTTCCTCTCTGCCACACCATTTTGTTGAGGTATGTAGGGGACCTAATGTTGCATTTGGATGCCACGTTCCTCACATAGGTGCTGAATTTTTTTATTGAAATAACATTTAACATTATCAATCCTAAGTATTTTTATCTTATTCCCACTTTGGTTGTCCACTAGATCCTTCCAAATATTCAACGTCTCAAAGACTTCAGATTTTAGCTTAAGGAAGTACACCCAATAGAACCTTGAGTAATCATCTAGGAAAGTGAGAAAATACTTTGACCATCCTTAGGAGGGTGTGGGAAGAGGACCAATGAGATCTGAATGCACCAACCTAAGTTTTTTTGTAGCTCTCCTTTCCTTCCCCTTCTCATAGCTGCACTCTGGATGCTTTCCTACTACACAACCAATGCAAGCACCATTGGATTATTTGATAGGAGGAAGCCCTTCCACCATCTCATCCTTATTGAGTGCTTGAAGGTATTTATAATTCATGTGACCAAATATCTCATGCCATAGATTGGAGGTCTCATTCACATGAGATAGGAGGAATTTCCCTCTGTAATTTGGAAGAAATTTGGAGAATTTATACATTCTAGCTTGGTGATCTGCATACCCCAATGCCACAACTTGGTTGGAGATAATTTATGCTATCTCTACCACATATAGAGTAAATATTACTCTCTTAGGTTCTCCAATATGTGTCATTTGGTATAATAACAAGAAATGTTTTTCCAGGTCTGGTACATCGAGGGCATCTTTGAAATATCCATTGGAAAGATTGATCCTGCCAGCTCCCTTGGTCTGGATCTCATAGTCATCTCACATTCAAATAGTTGGGCCACTATTCAAATACATGGAAGTGAAGAGTTCTATGATAGAGGCCATATTTATGGATGATCCTCAATTAATGATGAAGGTGGAGGGATCAGAAGAACCTGCTACAAAGGCATGACATTTCTCCTTCTTGTCAAAACCTGAGTTGCCATCCTTCTTCCTTGTGTCATCTAAGATTGGGATGTTGTTTTTCTCCAGTAGTTGTGCCATCATATAATGGTTTTCTTCATGCAGTATATCTCTATATTCCATCCCTTATGGAAATAGGTTAATTTGGTTTTATCCTTTCTCTTCTTTCCCTTATCCCTTGAAGGATTCAAAACCCCATGAGGATTCTTGGGTCTGTCTAGTTTCTTCTTCTCTGATTGTTTCAAATTCTTGTCCTTCTGCTTGCCTTTGGAGGTATTCTAAACACCTGTAGCCAAGTCTTTATCCTTTCTTTCTTTGATGGTTCCCGTTAAAACTATCTTATCCTTATCATGGGTCAAGGACTCTTTCTAGTGTTGCCATTTTCCAATTTCAAATGGTTAGCTTGCCAGGAAGGAATCTCCTAACAAACACTGAGTATTTTGGCCCCAGCTTCGAAAGGATTGATAGTATTAGATGATATTCCTTCTTCTTGATTCTACACTGCTTGAGTTGAATTACTAGAGACTTAACTTTGGTGAAGAACTTCTGGATGTTGTAAAAATGCGTTGGGATCAGGGTAATGAGCTCGTTTTCAAGTTGATGTCCCCTTAATTCATCAGTTTTCCCAAAGAGAGATTCGATCTTCTGCCAAACATCATTTGCGGTTATCAAACTATCAACATGAAATAGGAGATCTCTTGAAATGCGTAGACACAACAATCCAAATGCCTCATCAAGTCTATTGAAGTATTTCGACTTCTCTACTGCAGAATTTGGCTCAAATTCTGTACCCATGGTGACCATGTAGAGACCCTAAGATATTGGTTGGATGGCCATTTTGGAATTCCATTCGAAGTAATTGAATGGAGTGAGAAATATGTGTTTTTTCTCCATCTTTGCTTGCACTAGTGGTGAGATTTTGCTGAAAGTACCTGCAAAAACACTCAAATTTTATCCAGAAAATATCTCAATATGAAGCTAAAACACTATAGATTGATTTGAAACTCCAATCAGATTTGATACTATGTTATAATTTGATCTACAGCTGGATCTAGGAGTGCAAGAGACTCTCACAATTCGATTTAGTTTGCAAAAACCAGCAAAAAAGCTTGAAAGAGGAACAAATTTAGATACACATGTGAACTCAAAGTGAATATTATTGAACTATATAACAAATCAATGTGTTTATATCAGTTATATATTACATTAGGATCAATTTGTGAGGCTTAGGAGTGTACATGCCAATTAGAGAAGATTTCAACTCAAAATGGGCCTCCTAAGGAAAATTAATAAAATAATAGTTAAAAAAAATTGTTTATTAATTTTGGAGGAATAAAAGAAAAAACTACTTTTTTGTTCATATTTTTGACATATATCCCTATGTTTTTACTCAAGTCCACATCCAATGAGCTCTCCTAATCAAAATTTGAGTGAAAACACAGGGATATATGTCGAAAATACGAACAAAAAAGTAGTTTTTTTATGATACCTATCCCCAAATTTATATTAAAAAAATGTTTAAGAGGTGATCTCTTTCTAAATTTTAAATCATTTTGATTGGCTAATACATGATGACATGGAATTTGTATTATTTTTGGAAGGCCCATTTTAAATTGAAATTTCCTCTAATTGACATGGACAAAATTTACCTCAATCCCCCCTAAGTGGACCAATCAAGCTCCAACTCATCCAAAACAGTCACAAAACCTCATGTGAATGTTGGTGAAGTGTTTTGGGGAAATAATGACTCTAATTCATGCGTGAAGGAAAAAATAGAGGTGTTTGGGAGGGTCAGTGTGACAATAAATTCTCCTCGGAGAGCCAAAAATGACAAAATACATCATTGGTGCCCCTAGTCAAACCCATCTTCCAAAAATCAAGTAGGTAACACTCCAAGTGTAGTATCCCAAATACTGATATTCTCTAATGTTCTATTATAGTGCTGACTCGCACACTCAATCTCATACAAATTTGCAAAATAACTGTGCATGCAAACTCGCCATGCAAAAATTCCCTAAAATATAGCTGAATTAGGGTTAGAGGTTTGCAGAGAGAAATTAACACTTACCACTAATATTCTGGCTGATAATGACTCCAGAGATAGCTGCATGCATAAGGATCCGGATGGGTGGTCTAATAATGCTCTTTTCCTCTCGTGTCACCGCCCCACAGCACCGTAAAAACCCTCCAGACTAAAGGTGACGTTTTTGTAGGAGGAGAGGTTCGTTCGGGATGAAAATTTCTGAGCTTGTCCATCTGCTGATGTCGAAGAGAATGCCTGATGCATGTGGAGGTTCTGAGACCTCTAGGTAGGGTAGTGAATTTCTTCAGAGAGGCAGCTACTCATGCCCCTGGAACCCCGAAACTGCTAATAACTGCTTCGGATGAGCACTAATGGATCTGATGATCACCGGGTACTGGAGTATGAAGCTAATGATGAGAATGATGCCTGAGCTTCAGAAGGAAACTGAGATCCGGAATAAGACTAGGACAGATGTTTCACTACCGAAATCCTGTTAGCTGAAGACTCCGTCTCCAACCCCAACTGCTGTGCTGCGCGCTATGCTGCTATCCAAGAGCTCCCAAAATAATAATAATCCAAAGTGAAGTCTCCTCTTGCTTTCTCCTCTATTTATAAAGTTCAACTGCGCAAAACCCTAATCTCTGACCTAATTAGGTCACTTTATCTTCTAATTTGCCGTTGACTTGCATGCATGTCACTTTATCTTCTAATTTGTCGTTGACTTGCATGCATGTCACTTTATCTTCTAATTTGTCGTTGACTTGCATGCATGCAGAGGGAGACTTAAATAGTGCATGCATCATT
This sequence comes from Pseudotsuga menziesii, assembly GCA_001517045.1. Lineage (NCBI taxonomy): Eukaryota > Viridiplantae > Streptophyta > Pinopsida > Pinales > Pinaceae > Pseudotsuga > Pseudotsuga menziesii. The sequence goes on from LPNX010754039.1 coordinate 31,434, forward strand.
AAAATAATGCTGGGATGGAATGCATGTCATTTTTGGGGTTCGCATGCATCTCACTTTTAGGGTTTACATGCATGTCACTTTTGGAAACATTACAGTCCTCCCTTGCCAAAGATTGCTTGTCCTCAAGCAATGCCAATGCAAATCGACAATCAATCAACTGAACCAACTGAATCCGGGGATGATCCCAGGGTCCCAAATTATCCTAGGAGATCTGCAGCACCCTCTACTCAAAACACTGCACTGTACGGTACAATCACCAGAGACCTCCTGAAAGCACCCTCTAGCAATCACTAAACGGTCAGTCACTGTAATCCCAAGGTCCCAAATCAATCTGAGAATTGCAGAGGTCAAAATGCATCCACCGCTACCCTGCATAGTATCGACACAAGGAGCATCATGTAGACTCTCAAGTAACGCCATCAGTAAACACTGTATCCATTGTTCATAAGGTCTTCCACCTGGATCCCAATGCAAACTTGTGCATATTTCTTCCCAAATATCTGAAGGCTCTTGTGGAATTATACTCTTGGCTAGGAGTGTCTTCCCAAGAATTGCCCACTCAATAGGACACCAACTCTTAATCTCTCTCTTACCTAATTTAACACAGGGGAGATGAGCTTCAGCACCTTCCATAATTGCAATGGACAGGCCATTAGAATTCATATGCATCGCTGTTGTAAATTGCATTTTAGGATGACCCAATTTCTGGTTGACAAGTCTGGCTTTGTCATGTAATTTCATCCGCTTACCAATTACCTTTTTGTCTGATGAATTACAAAGAACGGGAACTTCCCCATATTGATCTCCAACAAGTGATGATATTTCTTCAGTTTGGCCTGCATAACCTATATCTCCATATTTTTTAGCAATAACACCAGCAATTCGGCCATAGACTGAACGGTCTACATTGTATATTTGAACAGTTTTCTTGACTTCCCTTTCTTTCTCTATTGCAACTGAAATCTGAGGATCTGCCATCAAAATGTCATCTAAAACAGGACCATTCGTATGAACATCCTGTTCTCTTATCTTTGTGCTGCTCCATTTTGGTTGTACAACACTAGAAAGTAGAAAACTGAGGTCCAGTTCCTGAGTCTTCATGAGAGATATGTGTCTTGGTCTTAGCAGCTCTGTTCTTCCAATAATATCATCCAACTTCTCATATCCTAGCTGTGCAAGAATACCTCTAACCTCTTCTGCAACATACAGGAAAAAGTTGACCAGATCTCCTGGCACACCAGGAAACTGTGCCCGCAATTCCTCCCTCTGGATAGCAACACCAACAGGACAATTGTTCGTATGGTAGATCCTTGCCATGATACACCCAGTAGCTATCATGGCTACTAAACCAAACCCATACTCATCTGCACCCATTGCAGCTGCCAACATGACATCAACTCCACTCTTGAAACACCATCAACCCTTAGAACAACTCTTTTGCGCAACCCATTCTCAATAAGTGTCTTATGAGTCTTTGTAAGACCAAGCTCCCAAGGACCACCTGCATGTTTGATAGAATTTATTGGACTTGCTCCGGTGCCCCCATCATGTCCTGATATCTGTATTATATCGGCATTGCCTTTTGCAACTCCAGAGGCAACAGTTCCAATTCCAGCTTCTGATACAAGCTTGATAGAAACCTTTGCCTTTGGATTGACCTGGTGAAGATCAAAAATCAGCTGTGCAAGGTCCTCAATAGAGTAGATATCATGATGTGGAGGAGGCGATATCAGAGGTACACTAGGCTTAGAATTGCGCAATCTTGCTATGTAAGCACTGAATTTTTTTCAGGTAGTTGCCCTCCTTCACCTGGTTTTGCCCCTTGAGCTATTTTGATCTCCAATTGATCTGCATTAACTAGAAATGTTGGAGTAACACCAAAACGGCCTGAAGCAACCTGTTTAATTGCACTTGTGGCAGTGTCGCCATTTCGAAGGCCTTTAAGGTGTGGAAATGTTGATGAATATCCATCAACTACATCTGATAGAGGTCTCCAACGCACAGGATCCTCACCACCTTCCCCTGAATTTGATTTTCCTCCAACTCTATTCATTGCTATGGCAATCGATTCATGTGTTTCTCTTGAAATAGCACCGAGTGACATGCCCCCAGTGCAAAAGCACTTCACAATTTCTGAAGCTGGTTCGACCTTTCCCACAGGAATAGGAGATCGATCACTTGCAAATTCTAGGAGGTCACGAAGGACATTTACTGGCCTGTTAGCAAGGTGTTGTTGGTAGACTGAAAAAGCATTTTCATTTTTCTCACGAACAGCTTTATGTAACAATTTTGACATCTCTGGATTATTGCCATGATATTCACCCCCTTTGTCTTTAGGCACACCATAAAGTGGTTTAGAGTGCAAAATTGTTGGATTTATTTCACGAAATACCCTAGGATCAATACTCGATCCAACAGGAAAAAACGAGGGTTGAAAGTTTGGCATTCCTGTAGAAAATGGGCTCATTAAATTTAAACCACCAAGGGTGTTCAACCCTGGATCAACTTGTTCTCTTCCCTGTTTTATCTCTTGAATATAATTCCTATGTGAATCTTTCTTGTTACTTTCACGAACACTATCAGTTTCCCCTGAGAAACTTGCTTGATCTTCATATGGTGGAATGCACTTTTCCGTCTCTAAAGTGCCACCTTCAGCATTTATAATGAAATCAATACTGGAATCTTCCACTCTCAACATGTCTGAAGAATTTCCTCCATATATTATGGCAGCTATTTGAACGGAAGCACCCTTAGTGCACTTGGTGAATTGCTTTTCCTGAACCTTTACGGCAATTTGCTCCTCTCCAGGACCACCAGCTTCCCTTGAGGCCAATATTGGGTCATAATTGCATTCACTAATATAGACATCACCATTGCTTGCATCACCAGTGGAAGAAGCACAACATTGCTAGATAATCGATGCATCCATGCCCTTGCATTTCAATTTAGTATCTAAAAAATATACTAGATCTTCACATGCCTGAATCTTGTTTCCATTTGGCGATTTGACACTTTCACCAGTTTCAGCGAGGCAAACATTTAAATTTTCTAAATTGGCAATCGTACTGCTGTCATTGTGTTCGTCATCCTTAGTTTGTGATAAAATATACACTTTCTCTTGGGAAATTCCTTCAGCTTCATCCCTAATAAAGCTCTGCTTCTCTTTTACAAGCAGAGAGCACTCTTCCCTCGATGCCATTAATGTGTTAACATCACTTTCACCTATCAGGTCATCTCTGTTACTTCCATAATTATTTGTATTGTCGCTAGCTTGCAAAATAGCCAATTCTGTTATTTCTTCACAATTTGATATGGTACCTGGAACAGCTTCCATGCCATCAACATGGACAACTACAACTTCAGAACTTGAATGCCTCTCCAAATTTTGTATGCTTGTCTTGTCATCAACAGGAGAGACAGTTTGTAGAATCCCCTTTCTAAATTCATTTTCCTGTAAATTTGAACTAATGTCTTTAAGGAGATCCTCATCCAAATCATTGGGCTGGATCCCGAACTTGATGGTGTAATAATATTGAAAGGACAATGCTGCACATACATCATCACCCAAGGCTAGATACTCCTGATATCGAGGCAAGTGTTGAAGTATTGCTAACCTCTGTCAATTTCTAGTCAAGACCCTTCTCATTGTCTTCATGTTCTCACAAGCTGACAAAGAAAAAAAACTTTGTTTTAACATGCACTTGCATGTACACGCATGTATCAACATGCACTTTTATTCAATTGCTATGTGCCCACAGTTGGCCAAGATTATGCTCTGATACCACTGTAGTATCCCAAATACTGATATTCTCTAATGTTCTATGATAGTGCTGACTCGCACACTCAATCTCATACAAATTTGCAAAATAACTGTGCATGCAAACTCGCCATGCAAAAATGCCCTAAAATATAGCTGAATTAGGGTTAGAGGTTTGCAGAGAGAAATTAACACTTACCACTAATATTCTGGCTGATAATGACTCCAGAGATAGCTGCATGCATAAGGATCTGGATGGGTGGTCTAATAATGCTCTTTTCCTCTCGTGTCACCGCCCCACAGCACTGTAAAAACCCTCCAGACTGAAGGTGACGTTTTTGTAGGAGGAGAGGTTCATTCGGGCTGAAACTTTCTGAGCTTGTCCGTCTGCTAATGCCGGAGAGAATGCCTGATGCATGCGGAGGTTTTGAGACCTCTAGGCAGGGTAGTGAATTGCTTCAGAGAGGCAGCTGCTGATGCCCCTGGAACCCCGAAACTGCTAATAACTGCTTCAGATGAGCACTGATGGATTTGATGATCACCGGGTACCGGAGTATGAAGCTGATGATGAGAATGATGCCTGAGTTTTGGAAGGAAACTGAGATCCGGAATAAGACTAGGACCGATGTTTCACTGCCGAAATCCTGTTAGCTGAAGACTCTGTCTCCAATCCCAACTGCTATGCTGCATGCTGTGCTACTATCCAAGAGCTCCCAAAATAATAATAATCCAAAGTGAAGTCTCCTCTTGCCTTCTCCTCTATTTATAAAGTTCAACTGCGCAAAACCCTAATCTTTGACCTAATTAGGTCACTTTATCTTCTAATTCGCCGTTGACTTGCATGCATGTCACTTTATCTTCTAATTTGTCGTTGAATTGCATGCATGCAGAGGGAGACTTAAATACTGCATGCATCATTAAAATAATTCTAGGATGGCATGCATGTCATTTTTGGGGTTTGCATGCATCTCACTTTTAGGGTTTGCATGCATGTCACTTTTAGGGTTTGCATGCATGTCACTTTTAGGAACATTACACCAAGACATTAAATAAGGGTGAACATGTGTTGGTTTGACCAACCAGAGCACTGGTGGATGTGTTAATGGTATAAAAATAACCAGTTCACCTCCTAGATCAAACTCCCTAAGTCTAAACCATAACAATTTAATGCTTAGAATCAAATAAAATTGACTCAGGTATAAAATAGGTAATTGTTAGTTTTTCAACAATTAATCTAGCATTATGATCTTAGGATCTTTTCACTGAGAGAATAACAAGCACAGCAATAAAACATCAGCACATCACAAGAGACAAGAGACACAAAGAGTTTTCCTTGGGGAAACCATAAAGGAGAAAACCCTGCAACTTCCTTAGAGATAAAATCAACACCAAAACAGTAAGAGATCTCCAAATAGCAGTGGCCTTCTTGTCCCAGTATATTTCCTCCCCCACAAGTGCGCCTCACTTAAGAGAGTGAATGATGTGTGTCACAAGTGATAAATAGAGAGACACACACTCTCTATTTATATTAGTCCGTTCACTTAAGTTGCCATTTCACACGTAGGCTCAACCCTAATAATTACTACTCGAGCCTACACCTTAATTAGTGTATAATAACTCAAGTGCCCTGAAACTATGGGGACTTACCTAATGACTTGATATTGCTTGATTACATTATTAATCCTCCTGATCGAAACATCGGGGCATGACCACATGACTCAAATACATAATAGAAACATCCCTGAATAAACATCAGGTTACAATACATAAGATACATAGAAGAATACATTCCGAAGTTACATATACATCAACACTCCCTCTTAACTAGGAAGGTATTCTTTCGACACAATTTTCAGCACTGGTGTTCTTCTCTGTATTAGCTGGATCATCTCGTCTTCAATTCATCTTCTTCTTCAAGTCATCATCAGATTTGGATCATCTCTCGATCTGGATCATCAAGGAACATCATCACTGGATCTGGATCATCTCTCGATCTGGATCATCAAGGAACATCATCACTGGATCTGGATCATACTTGACTGGATCTGGATCATCACTTGATATGGATCATCACTGCTGGATCATCATTACTGGATCTAGATCATCACTCGATCTGGGTCAACACTGGTGCTATCTCAAGATTTTTCTCGTCACAGGAAGTTCTACAGAGCCAGCCCTTTTTCATGCTGGTTGTAGGCCTACCCTCATGTAGGTCTTCGCCCAGCACTCACATTCACCAGCATGATAGGAACTCAAACTACTATCATCTATGAAATGGCTCAGCACTTACAACCACCAGCATGATGCGAACTCAAACTACCATCATCTGTGGAATGGCACAACACTTACAACCAACAACATGGTGCGAACTCAAACTACCACCATCTGTGGAAAGGCTCAGCACTTACAATCAACAGCATGGTGCGAACTCAAACTACCACCATCTGTGAAAAGGCACAGCACTTATAGTCACCAGCATGATGCAAACTCAAACTACCATCATCTGTGAAATGGCTCAGCACTTACAACCACCAGCATGATAGGAACCCAAACTACTATCATCTGTGGAATGGCACAGCACTTACAACCAACAGCATGGTGCGAACTCAAACTACCACCATCTATGGAAAGGCTCTCAGTCCTAGACTGAGGATCCCTGGTACCTCACCAGGTAGCTCCATTCAAAGAATGGTGGTAGCCCTTATATCTGACACTAAGTCAGAATGGCTTAGCACTCATATCTGACATGGGAGGAACCTAATCCTTTAGCCATGATAGAATGGCTTCAACCCTTACATCTGATCAAGTGAGAACACATCCCTCTATCACATCAGAATGGCCATGCACTCATATCTGATCATGTGAGAACAAATCTCACGGTTATATCAGAATAGCCCCCAGTCATAAACTGAGTTTTCCTGGTACCTCACCAGGCTGCTCCATTCCAAGAATGGCAGTTGCACTTATATCCGACCTGCTCGTCAAAATGGCCAACACTCACATCTGACATGGAAGGAACTAAATCCTTTAGCCATGAACAGAATGGTTCAGCCCTTACATCTGACCTGCCGTCAGAATGGCTATATCAGTCATGGAAGGAACCAATCCTTTCACCATGATGAAATAAATCAGCCCTTACATCTAACCATGGAAGGAACCAATCCTCTCACCATGTTAGACTGGCTATGTATCTCAGCACTCATATCAGTCATGGAAGGAAGCAATCCTCTCACCATGACGGAATGGCTCAGCCCTTACATCTGACCATGGAAGGAACCAATCCTCTCACCATGTCAAAATGGCTATGGGTCTCATCACTGTCTCTGGGAGGAGGCCTCGATCTGGAGTACACCAAGTCTCTCTCTGAAGTACTCGAACTTCATCCTAGCCAATGGCTTCATCAATACATCAGCTATCTATTCCTCCGTCGCAACATACAGGATTTTCACTGCTCCTCTCTGCACCATATCCCTGATATAGTGATACTTGATCTCAATATGCTTCGACTTGTCATGAAACACTGGATTCTATGACAACTTCATGCAACTCTCGTTGTCATAGTGTATACAAGTAGCATCCAGCTGGAGATCAAATATATCAAACAGTAGCTTCCGCAGCCATACTGCCTCACAACTAGCTGAACAAGCTGCGACATACTCTGCTTCAGCTGTACTCAGTGCCACACAGGATTGCTTCCTGCTAAACCAAGAGATCACACCTGATCCCATACTGAAGCAACATCCCGAAGTACTCTTCCTGTCGATGGCACTGCCTGCCCAATCTGAATCAACATAACCTTCCAGGTTAATCTTCTGATTCGCATCATACTTGAGCCCATAATCAATTGTACCCTTCAGGTACCTCAGAATATGTTTTGCAGCAGTCAAGTGAACACTTCTCGGATCTGTCAAGTACTGGCTCAAGGTGTTCACAGCAAAACAAATATATGGTCTCATGTTCATCAGGTACATCAAAGACCCAATCATCTGACGATACATCGTAGCATCAACCGACTCTAATGAAGCATCACTCAAAAGCTTCAGGTTCGATGCCATGGGTGTGGCCATTGCCTTGTAGTCCATCATCCCAAACCTCTTCAGGATCTCTAGTGCATACTTCCCTTGTCCAAGGAATATTCCATCTGTACTCTGCCACACCTCCATACCTAGAAAGTAATGCATCATTCCCAAGTCCTTCATCTCGAACTCAGCAGCAAGCTTTCTCTTCGTATCAGCAATCAACCCATCTGTTCCTGTCACAAATAGATCATCTACATACAATAGGAGCATCACTGGATTGCCATATTCAACCTTGTAGTAAAGGTTGGAATCTACTTTACTCTTGGTAAAGCCCAAACTGGATAGAAAGCTATCAATCCTGCCATACCAGGTCCTGGGTGCCTGTTTCAATCCATACAGGGCTTTCTTCAGTCTGCACACATGAGACTCTCTGTCATGTGTCTCAAAACCGAGTGGCTGTTCTACATACACTTCCTCTTCTACTACACCATTCAAGAAAGCTGTCTTGACATCCATCTGGTGTATCTTCCATTTCACCACTACAGCCAGAGCAAGTACTGATCTGATGGAAGTGTATCTGGCTACAGGTGCAAAAGTCTCTTCATAGTCTACTCCCTCTTTCTGAGAGAATCCTTGAGCTACAAATCTTGCTTTGTACTTTTCAATGCTACCATCTGCAGCATGCTTGATCTTGTAGATCCATTTGTAAGTGACAACTGACTTCCCTTTTGGTCTTGGGACAACATCCCAAACATCATTCTTCATGATCGATTGATATTCTTCGATCACAGCATCCTTCCATTCTTTCTGTTCTGCCGCTTCTTCATAGCTGGAAGGTTCTTTATCAATGAAATCACATAGTAAAGCTACATACCCGGAATTTGATCTTGTTCTCTTTCTTTCTCTGTGATTCTCTTCTGGAGCTCCGTATCTTTCCGCACCTTGGATAAGTTCACGTACCCAAGAAGGTTTCCTCTTATGAGGATTCTTCTCCAATGGTGGATCTACAGGTCTTTGTGGTTCCTCGAACTCTTGATATTCTTCTTGAGCTTCTTCATTCATGATAGTATCACGGATCCTGGGTGCTTCTGCTTCTGCTTCTTCAGGTTCTTCCGTAGGTCTCTTTCTGGATTTGTTGTAAGCTGTGTCTTCATCAAATGTTACATCCCTACTGACGTCAATCTTCTTGTATCTTGGGAAGTAGATTCTGTAAGCCTTCGAGCTTTCAGAGTATCCCACAAATATGCCCTTCTTTCCTGAAGGATCCAATTTTTTTCTCTTCTCTTTTGGAATGTGGATGTACACAGGACAGCCGAATATTCTGAGATGGCTGACTTCTGGTTTCTTGCCGGAGAAGACTTCTTTAGGAGTCTTGTTTTCGAGTACTCTATGTGGAGTATGGTTCTGTACATACACTGCTGTTCTAGCAGCTTCAGCCCAAAGATGCATAGGTAGATCTTGATCATGAAGCATAGCTCTTGCAGCTTTCATGATAGTTCTGATCTTCCGTTCTGCGACCCCATTCTGTTGTGGATTATAAGGAGTTGACAACTCCCTCTTAATCCCTGATTCTCTACATAGCTCTTTGAATTCATTCGAAGTGAATTCTCCACCATTATCTAATCGAATGGTCTTGATCTTCTTTTCAGTATGGTTCTCGATCAAGGATTTGAATTCCTTGAACTTGCTGAACACTTCATCTTTGTTTTTCATAAAGTAAATACATGTCTTTCTAGAAAAATCATCAATAAAAGAAACATAGTATGCATACCCACTTAGTGAGTTTGATGACATCGTCCCGCATACATCAGAGTGGATGATTTCTAGAATGCCTTTGGCTTTGCTTTCGCTGCTCGGGAATGTCTTCTTTGTATTCTTCCCTTTCGCACATCCTTTGCAAACTCCATCATGTTTTGCTTGGAATTTTGGAAGACCTTCAATAGCTTTGCTTGCAATAGGTAGTGCCCTGTAATGTACATGTGCAAGCCTTCTATGCCAAAGTTCATTTGGCTCTACTGTGTCATGGATCAAGGCTTGTTCTGGATGTCCCTTCAATTTGTACAAGCCTCCTTCTTGTTCTCCAATTACTACCGCATCATCGATAGTCTTTCCTTTTGGCCACATGATGACTTGACCATCTATGAATGCCACCCGCATTCCTTTTGCATCCAATGCTGAAATGGATAGGAGATTCTTCTTAAGTCCTGGAACAAACAATACTTCTTTCATGGTTAGAGACTTACCTGAGTCTAGCTTGTATGAAGATTCCCCACTACCTTTTATTGGATATTGGTAGTCATCTCCTAGTTTCACCTTGTGAGGTGATTCATGTTCTGATAATCTTACAAAAGATTCCTTGAATCCCGTCATATGTTTGGAATCCCCACTGTCTATAATCCAATCATCACTTCCATGAGTAATGTTACCTGTGAGAGCTGATATCAAAACATATTCATCCTCGCTTGAAGAATCTTCACTTTCATATCTGGATCTCTTCTTGGATGGTTCATCATCCTCTGCAGCATGAGCATGATGTCTTCTTTTGATCCCTTTCTTCTTATGAGAGTGAGTCTTGTTCTTAGGACAGTCTTTTGCAAAGTGTCTCTTTTCATCACATGTATAACATCTCAATCTAGATAGATCTCTTTTAGGATGAGAGTTCTTACCTTTGGTGAAATGAGGATTCTTCCTTCCCTTCTTGGTGTGTTGTGAGGGCTTGATCTTTGTTTCCCATCTTCTCTTCTCGGGCTGCTAATTGAGCTTCTTCTTGAGAACACTCTTCCCATAGTCTGCTGAATTTGATCAACTTCTTCCTAGCACAGATTCCTTGGATAAAAGCATCCCATGACCTAGGGAGGCCATTCAAGGTAGTCATCACAATCTTGGCATTTTCCACTTCTTCATCAGCAGCTTCTAGTTTCTCTTTGATTTGAGAAACCCTTGTGAAGTAGGACTAGATAGATTCTGCATTCTGAATCTTCACATTCTTCAACTGGTTCCTCAGGGTCATCTTCCGATTGATGTTCTTTCCTTCAAACAATTTGGTTAGGGCATCAAACATAGCTTTAGGTGTCTTGAGAGAGGACACCTGTGGGATGAGGTGATCCTTAATAGAATCAGCAATGATCCTCTTTTCCATAACCATCTTCTTCTTATGCAAGGCCTTAGCCTCATCTCCCTCTGGGACTGGAACCTCCTCATGAATGTAGGAGTCTAATTCATTTTCTTCCAGGACCACGGAGATCCTATACTTCCAAGCTCGGAAGTTATCAGTCCCCTCAAGCTTTTCATCAAGCTTGGTATTATGATACATCTCTAAATAAGAACCTCAAGTGGAAATACAAAAGATTTTAGATCTTACCAGGTTCAAGATGTCAAATCAGAAGCTTGAGCTGAAATCCTACAGAGCTGGTTCAGGAGCAACAAGGGTTTTGATTTCCCGGAGTTCTATCCACCCAAATGCCTTCAAATTTGTTCCTAACTTCGATTTTGGGGAGTATATCAATCTAGGCCTGGGTTCACTGAAAAATTCCTCTTCTGCAAAAAGCCCTAATTTTCGGCCCCAGTGACAGGTCCAAAACCGAAAATCCTCTGAATTGAATTATGTTTCGACAGAAATATGCGCCCTAGGGAGGAGAGTAAGTCCACCTTACTTTTGCTGACAAATAGTGGAGAAAGATCCACAAACAAGGAATCCCTAGCCTCCGCAACTACATAGTGTCTTCTTCTCAGGTTAGCTCTGATACCATGTTAGTTTTTCAACAATTAAGCTAGCAATATGATCTTAGGATCTTTTCACTGAGAGAATAACAAGCACAGCAATAAAACATCAGCACATCACAAGAGACAAGAGACACAAATAGTTTTCCTCGGGGAAACCATAAAGGAGAAAACCCTGCAACTTCCTTAGAGATAAAATCAACACCAAAACAGTAAGAGATCTCCAAATAGCAGTGGCCTTCTTGTCCCAGTATATTTCCTCCTCCACAAGTGCGCCTCACTTAAGAGAGTGAATGATGTGTGTCACAAGTGATAAATAGAGAGACACACACTCTCTATTTATATTAGTCCGTTCACTTAAGTTGCCATTTCACACGTAGGCTCAACCCTAATAATTACTACTCGAGCCTACACCTTAATTAGTGTATAATAACTCAAGTGCCCTGAAACTGTGGGGACTTACCTAATGACTTGATATTGCTTGATTACATTATTAATCCTCCCGATCGGAACATCGGGGCATGACCACATGACTCAAATACATAATAGAAACATCCTGGAATAAACATCGGGTTACAATACATAAGATACATAGAAGAATACATTCCAAAGTTACATATACATCAACAGTAATAAGGATGGATTATTATTCTAACAATGATGGATTGATCAATCCCCAAAATTTCTTCGTAAGTCCAAGAAAAAACATCTCGAAATTCCTTAAAAAGAGCTTGGTATTCTTCAATATCTATTATCGAACATTTCTGGCCATTTTAAACCTATTCAACAATCCTTGGCTTCACCGATATGTAGATGGGAATATTTTGAGTGATGTTGCATAAATTCCCTTCAGAATCAACATCATGTAATAATACAGGTGTTTGAGGATACTCAATAATAACAGAGCTTATAAGAGATACAAAATCTGAATCCATCGAACCAACATTGGGGAGAAAAGAATATATATGATAATGATCCTCCCATAGGTATTAATTCAAACTCGTAATATCCATGATAGACTCATCGAATGGAAAATCCTGTAAGAGGTAATCTAAAGGCAGGAGAGGAGAATCTACCCAATAGGGTAGATGGTAGAGATCCGATGCTACTACTTGTTGGTCATCAAAGTAAGTATCAAAATTAGACTTAACGACATCGTATATGGATTCATGAGGACCTAGACAAGGTACTTCAGCAAGTTGTTTTCCTTTAGACATGCCCCACCAGTAGAGGATATCATGTTAACCATAGAAACTTTTGTACTAATAGGGGAAGTAGTAGTTGGAAAACTCCCATAAGGAATGAATCTTTCAAGAGTCCCACTCCTATGGATTGATAAGGAGAAGGGGATTGCCCCAACATAGGAACATTGTTTGTTGTGGTAGTGGTGATATCAGGTAAACAAAAATCAAGCTAATCAATGGTTACAATTGTCCCCTAGTGAGGGAACTGGAGAATGTGAAATATTGATGACGCAATTTTCCTCATAGCGTAAAAATAATTTCTCCACAATAACAAGTTGTAATCCAACGGAGAATTGACTACTTCTACTTAGATAAATACACCTTTCCCCCAATCTTGATAGATAATGTCGGTAACAACCCATGAGGCTAGAAACCTCCTTCGTCAAATGCTTTCAAAGTGGTTGGTGACCAATTAATTTCAAGATATTTGATGGATTTCCAACAAGAAATATAAAGAACCTAGGTGGAAGATCCTTCGTCCAATACAATCTGATGAACTTTCCTACCTACCACCCTAGTCGTAATTTGAAACGCGAGTTGGTGGGACAACCTTGATTTGTAATTCTCCATGTTAAAAGTGATAGTAGTGGAACTCTCTGGATCTAAGGCTCCTAGGGATGATAAAAAGTTTTGATGTTGTGTAGGGCAGCTTTGGATTACTTCCAGTGTAGACATGGCACAAGGTTCCTGAGTTAAATCTTCAACAATGTTGTAAAATTGGGTAGCTCAAGCGCTTGGATTAAAAACTGACTTATGGATGATACTCTTGGGAGGGCACAAAATCGTGTCAAAACTAGGTTTATCAATAGTAGGAAGGCCATTAAATGGAGGTAGAGGAGAAGGGTTAGCAGAAGGATTCTTCTCGGGAGAAGAGCCTTCATCTTTCTTCTCATGAGGTTTATCGGATGTTATATTTTGTGTGGTCAACACAAAAGTCTCGTAGGACATCATTATGATTTCCTCGGTGGAGGAAGAGGATCCATGCAAAGATGTATGATTGATTAATTGTTGTTGGGATGGGAAAGGGCGAGTTAACATTGCGAGTGTGGGATTACTTTTCAAAAACTTACTAACCTCTTCACATCGAGGACACTCTTTCATGAAGTGATCACCTCCATATAGCAGAAAAGGGTGCTTAGCTTTCTGTTTGGATTTGGATTCATTCTCCAGAGTCGCAATATTAGTATTCTCTTGCCGGTTTCCATATTTTTTATTTTTACCTTTACCCTTTTTCTTATTATTGGGTGTTTGCGAAGACTAAATTACATTCACCTCAGTAGAAATAGTAGGAGTAGAAGCAGTAACAATAGAAGGACTCTTCTGCTTGGCAAGTTTCATTGTGGATGCAGGTTGGATTGAACCTACTACAGCATCCAAAGGACTCCCAGTAGGTGGCTTGGTGGGATCAGTATTGGGAGGAGGAGCATGAGGTATCAAGTCATACAAATTTACAGACTGAGAATAAACTAAGTACAAGTATTGATCCCCACTAATAGCATGTTCCTCTGTGACAAAATCATCCATAGCCACATCTTGGTAAATAGGAGGAAACAATGATTTAGTAAACAAGTCAGCTAACAATTGATCAGGAATAGGAGCTTTTATCAACCTTCTACATCTCCTCCACTCATGAATATGATCAGATATGTGAGTGGAAGTATTTTGTTGAATAGAGGTAAAAGATCTGTACCAGTTTCATAACGAATCGACAGCTAGAAATGGGTAAGGAATACAATTTCCAATTAATTAAAGTCTATAAGCGAGTGTTGTGGCTGTTCAATATACCACCTAGCGGTTGTGCCAGTACAATTTCTCTAGAAGAGCCTCAAACGAATTTATTCATCCATCAAGGAGTTCGAAGAACACCATAGATGGAAGGTTATAACATGGTTCTTCAGGTATTCACCTTGTTTCCCATCAAACTTTGGAATGTATGATGGTAATTTGACTGTAATTGCAAGAAAAAAAGGATCATGTTGGATGGGATAATTAATCAACTTGGATAATTTTGGCAAGTCCAAAGTAAAAAAAACGTGGGTTGTCGGTTGGGTTGTGGGTACTGGTAATACCAATAAGGCATTTGTTGACTAGTAGGATCATAATTCAATTGATAAAAAGGTGTTGATGATGTTCCTATGACTGGTTGATTGGGTGGTTGATTTGAAAATGATCATCCTGATGGTCCTCCATGTGGTGGGACTCCCAGGGGAGGTGGACCTCTAGCAAATGGGACACTATGTGGAGGGAGTCCTCAAGGTGGTGGCTCCCCAAAAGATGGACCTCTAGGAGGTGGACCTCCATAAGGTGGGCCTGTAAGTGGAGGACCTCCAGAAGGTGGAACTCCAAAAGGAGGATGTCCATATGGCGGACCTCCATAACCTCCAACAATATTGATAGGTGGGCCTCTGTGTGTGGGAACATTTGACCAATTAGGCTGGCCCCATCGGGTATACATATTCCCTGGGTAAGGCATTCTAGGGTAAATAACTCATGATGTTGTGGGTTGATAATTCTGATTAACTATGATAGGTTGATTCCATGGATAAGTATAACCCCATGAAGGTTGAATAAAATTAGGTTGAACCCATGAGGGTTGTCCCGTACCGGAAGAGGGGATAATACCGGAAGAGGGGATAATTACGTTGGTATTTGTGCCAGGTAAACTGACTGTCGATTGTCCTACAACAATATTTTTCCCCATACTATAAATGGTTCCATTGGTTGACATCACAACTTGGGTTGGGGGTTTCTCCCCAGTGGTGGAAGGTGTAGGGGAATTAGAAACATATGGGGGATTCCAAGCTGGTGGGGTAGGGATATAGGGTTGACCTGGATAATAAGTCACCACATTTTGAACCAGTGTCCTTGATTTAGGATCCATATGAGATGATGAAAAAGCATGGTATGTTGAGAAGGCTAACTCTGAATGATGGGGTAGAGGAGAAATACTCCTCCTTATGTTTTCCCCCATTCTATGCAAAAGATCAAGGGTTCCATGAAGTGGTCCAAGGATTTCATCGGTTGTAGCGAGTCTAATTTCTCATGGGGGGTAATATAAGGTAAACCGGTGGTTCTGTATTCAAAAATAGCTTGTCACAAATAAGTCTCCCAGAAAGGAGCCATTGGACCAAATTCTAAAGCCACGGTGTCATTTGATGTGTGAGTAAAACCCAAATCACATGCACCAGGTTAACCCTCTGTTTGAAAATGAAAGGTCGTATCTTCCATAGAGGGTTGTTGAACTATTACTGAAATGGATGGAATTTTAAAGGAATAAATCTCTTCTTTGGATTCAGTAACCAAAATTCCTTCTACATGGGAATCAGCCTTAGCTGGTTGGTCCATGGTTTCCCTTTCCATTCCTTCTGTAATGGGAGGAAATTAAGGTGACAAACTCTGCAACCTGTGATACCATATCTTGGGTAAGTCATCTAGGTTGCTAGCTGAAAACTCCTATGCTAAGGTTTTATCAAAGCAAGATATCACACATAATCAAATCTACACAAGCTAAGGTCAAAAGAAAAGTTATATGATAGGAGGGGCTAATGAAAGTCGGTTTCTCACTAGGATTGTCAAGTTGTCGCAACTCGTGATATACTATAGGGTCCAACAGTAAAACGTGAAAAGGAGGATTGGGACCATACCCTTTCCTGAATACCCAACTACCTCGACCATGTGCATAGTAGCTGCTTGAGTGTTGTTATTGGTGTATTTCTCCAACTAGAAGACCAAAAGGATTTTCTCAATTGGTATGGGTTTTCTAGAGGGGTCTCCCAAAATACACAAGGTATGTGGGAGCTCAAATCTATATTAGTGTTTTCTAATGCACAACCGTTCGAAGGGGGCCTTCCTATATACCACTGAGTATGTGAAGTACCTTTTGATAAACCTCAAGGGTACGTGAAATATTGTTTGATATAAATCAATATGTGGAAGAACCACACAATCCATGAGATGCAGTGCAGGAAAATAATGATAGATCCTACATTTTATGACATTAGAACATGTCTCTATCCTATCACTCAAATTACTAAAAATTTAACCTAAACCAGTTCACAACTTTATCTTTGCGGTTAGGTGAATGCATGAGGTGAGTACAAAAATGTAAAACCATGCAATATGCTCATGCAAAATTTTCACTTTAAACTTTTAGGATATTCCCTACTTAAGGAAGGCATAGCGGTTCGGTTCTCATTTTTTCAAAACAAATAAATCCCAAGCCAAATAATATTGAACTATAATTTCACTCCTAATTCAAGCATACAAATACTTTCTAATGAAAAATTTGAAAAGGATAAGAACTAGATCGCTTTTGAAAAGAAAGGCATTATCACTAAATAACACAACAAAGTCTTTCAATTCATCCAAATGAAAAAAGATTAAAAAACAAACTACTTCTTCTTTTGGTTGAGAAGAAAACATACTAAAAGCAATCAGGACATAGATACTTGAAAGATGATGAGACCAATTAAGTGATCAATAGTTCATCCCTATGCTTAGATCTATGATCAATTTCCTCTCAATTTTTCAATAATAAGACTAAAAACAATATTTTAACAATCTATGAAGAGCACAAGAGTAAGATTACTTTCCTTTATAGTTGATCAACAACACTCAGAGATCTGAATATATGATTACTTTTCAAAAACAACTTATTCTTTCAAACAAAAACCAAAAAGAATCAAGAAGCCTCAAAGGCCAAGCGAAGACTAACTCTTGAAAGTTTATGAACAAATCATTCCTAAAAACACATTCTAGATCTTAACTAATTATTTCAATTACCAGTAACAAAGGGAAAGAACACTCAGAAAAGAAAAGGTGAATGCAAGATCTCAAAAATCAATAAGGGATTAAAACCATGCTTGGCACCGCAGACTTATAGATGAATACATAGTGTTACACTTAGAGAACCTCTCTTTTTCCACACTAATAGAGCGGTGGCACCGCTCTCTGTCCACTGAATATGTGCGATGGAAGCTATTTCTTCCTTAAGGTAAGGTGTGGTGGCCGCTCTTTTTACACTGCCTAGGTGCGGTGGCCAATGAATATCTTGAAATAACACAAAGAGGCGAAAAAGAAATATGTTAAATATTTGATAGTGAACCCAATCAACATACAAAAGTAATATTCTGAAGTATTAGAGGTAGAAAAATGAAGATTTAACAATTCCAAGACATATCTAACTAATTCATAAGCATATTTGAATGATTAACTGAAATTGAAAATGAAGAAAAGTTCAAAAACAAAACCAAGATTTCTGATCTATGATCCTCAGCGGAGTTGCCAATTTTGTCATCGAAAATACTCAGCCAATGCGAACAAATGTTGTTTCGCTAGCCTGAAACACTCAGTACTAGAAAAAATCAGTTACAATATAAAAGAACTTTCCCTAATATTTGATAAACTTCTTGAATCAAATATGTTTCTTTCCTTCCACAGGATGCAAAGGTTTGTCTTTGGAGGTCTAGATCTATGTGGATGTCCTTCAAGATACACAACAAAAACACAAACCAGATCAGAGTAACAAGCTAGTCTATGATCTTATGTCAATGACCAAGGAATTCAATAATAAACATAACGATGATCAGAAATAGAAATGTTTATGGGAAAGAAACCTTCATTTGCATTAAAAAAATGAAGAGAGAGCATACAACCTAATACTTGGTTGTTGAGAACCCTTCTCAAATGAACTTTTCCTCAAAGCCTCAAGCTTTCCTACTAACCACTCACTAGTCTTGGATGAATTCGGCCATAGTTTGGTTGCAATAATATACTCTTCCTCCCCTTACCCATGAGGGGTAAGTTAGTATTTAAAGGCATAAGAGGATAGAATAGGTTGAAGACTTCATGGGTGAGGTGGAGCGAATATCCTACAATGAGGGATCTCGTGATCCAACTGTCCTGAACCATAGGGATGAGGCTACATGAAGGAAATCTTTGAGAGTCCTCTCAAATCTTCCTTTTTTCATTTTTAATTTGAGCACCATTCCTTGTCCAATGGGAAAGGGCGTTACCAAGTGAGCACTGCACACTGCACATGAGTAATAGGAAATGGCAACATTTTATACTCATAGAAAAAGGGAGTTACTGATATGGGTACCACACATTGACCAAAGGGAAAGTGCGGTTGTGGCTAAAGGTATGGAAATATTTATCCTTTCCTGTTTTCATCTTCAACACTTGAGGACTTAAGGATAATACTGAGATTTTGATCTCACAACATGATGTTGATGAGATTTAGGTATAACAGGGGGTAATTATTTTATACAACATTTAATTCAACCTTTGATTGATGACTTATTATTTTTCACTTGCAACAATTTTAATTATATGTGTTAACCCAAAAAATCTCTCACTTAGCTCTGCATGGCCTACACCACCCAAGGACAACCATGCACGACCCTCATTTCACCCCTTTGGACCCCCACACCCTCAAAAAGGCTTAAGAATGAGCAAAAGGGCTTAAAAACCCCTAAAAAGAGCCTAAATAGCTCTCCTAGGGGCTAAAGCCTCCAAAAAGGGGCTCAAACCCCTCAAAGGAGCTAAAAACCCTAAAAAAGAGCCTAAATAGTTCTCCTAGGGGTGAAAGCCTCCAAAAAGGGGCTAAAACCCCTCAAAGGAGCTAAAAACCCCTCAAAGGGGATAAAACCCCTCAAAGGAGCTAAAGACCCCAAAAGGAGCTAAAGATAGGGCGGAAGGGCCTAAAATCCCAAAAAAGGGTCTAAAGCCCAAACCAGGGGCTTAAAACCCTAAAAAGCCCCAAAAAAGCTATAAATAGAGGGGTGGGGGTCACTCTCAAATCACTTCTCCCTTGCATATTGTTATGCTGCCCGAGTGGATGCCTTGAGACCCTTTGTCTCTCAAGCCACCCACACTCCCTCTCTCCTCCATTTTCCATTGAGCCATAGCTCCCGCATCCAAGAGAGGTGCTTCTCTAGGCTAGGGCATGGTGGCCCATTCCATCGAAAGAGAAGGTATAGCTTGTTGTTTGTGTATTTGCTTTCTAATCCATGGTTTGTTTACAGGTTTCTTACCTAACTTGTTTTGCAGTTATTTTTGTTTCTAACATGTTGTTTGTAGGTAGCTGGAGCTAAACCCTAACTATGTTTGTAGAGGGGTTTCCAAACATTTCTATTCTTTATGTTCTATTTTGCTTCCTGTTCGTTTTTACTGCATTCCATCCAGGAACCTATCCTTCCATCCTATAGATGGAAGGTAGCCATTCCTTCCCTGTAGAAAGGGAGAAATCCCTGCTACAGAACTAGCGACCATACCAAGTCGATCCCACAGGATCCTTGGCTTAGTTTTCAAAGTTTTAGTTTCTTGTTCAGTTTTTTCCCTAGGTTAATTTTTCTGTTAAATGTAGCTTAGATTTCTATTTATTTACATTTTCAAAATTTTTGAGCCTCCTCAAGGCCAATCCAAGCCCATTTGGCCACAGTACCAATTACTGTTGGACATTCTGTGATTTGCAAATCACTCAACTGTGTAAAAACGACCGAACCGAATTTCTGAAAATTCACCTATGTTCAGGCTCATTTACTACTCAAACAATTGAGCCATTTGCGAATCTTCCCACCCTTAGGGATAAAAGGGCCCATTTCCGAAGTGGGTTTTTCAACCGTTTGAGATAATTCCTCATGCTTTGATCACAATCCACTTCGCAAAAACATGACCTTTACAGGTGCGCGACCCATTTTTGGGCTTCACTGTTCAATTTTATTGGGACTGTCAGTGTGGCTCAGCCGCCTATGTCCATTTGAACCATTTCATTTATATTTCTGTTTCATTTTATTGCAATTTCATTTACATAACAAAGTGTAAATTAAATACTCAATGGGTTAATGAATATAGTTTGACTAAAATTCACTTAAAATCAACAATCTTACTTAACCCTTCCTCCTCTACCCAGTCATCACCCTTCGGGGTATTCTAGGATAAGAAGAAGGGCATAGCTCGTATAGTAATAGGAACTTCACCCAATATTGTTCGAAACCACTAAAAAACGGGTGACTTGGAAGGTAGAGGGGGTAGTGAAGGAGGGCTTCTCACGGCACTCAGCGTCCTCCCTGTTGACCAACCTTGCATCTGAGAGGTGACTTATGGATCTACGGATGGGATTAGTCCCATTTTGTTGAGATCCCAGCACCTTCTCCTGGTTGAAGAAGAATATAGGTGTAAGGTAGTCACCTAGTCAAGCTATCACAATTTAGGATAAACAATGGTATATGTCTACAAATTTTTTGTTTATTTACTACTTCCATCCACAATGATATAAACTCTGCAGAATATTCATAAACCATTTGCAGCCACCAGATAACAAAAAAACAAAAATACATACACACCATACCATGTAAATCAACCCAACTCAGTTCATGACGTTGAGAGAGCCACTAAAATTTACAAATTACTAAGTTAAAAATCTGCAGTCTTTGAGGACATAAGTCCCTAACTGCCTTAACTGTGGGAAGTACTTGGGATCAACCCAGAAACTCATTGTGAGGAGTACCAAGGGAACCCCAAAGTAGCTGGCCGCTGAGAGGAATTGCCAAGCAAAATGGGCAACGACCCCCACCGATTGAGTAGAACGCCCATGAGGAAAAAGCCAAGCATTGTCTTCCGACAGTCTTGGTGGCCGAGTGACCACCTACAACCAATAGGAAGCCATTGAAACCGGGGTCCAATAAACATTACCACCAGTTTGACATTCAAGTTTAACACAATTGATCCCTCACGCTCTTCCTCACGCCTGAGAGGTGAACCACCTTAGTTCGGGTCATTAAACCAACATCATCGAGACCATTCTCGACGACCTCTCACGCCACCAGAAGGACACAGCCTCTGATTTAGATTCAGACCCATATCAATCTGAACCAGACCTGCACACTGCACCATCAAGCCCCATGGCTGGTGCAAACCCAGATCCATTTTCTAGCATACCAATTTCTAGTGGACCCATGTCCAGACCACAAACTATCACCAACAACCCTGCAGGTGGCCCCAGCACAGTTATGTAAACCATGATAAGTCAGCTGCCACCACCCATATTGACCAGCCAAGCTGTCCCATATACAACACATGGGGGCAGTGGCCCTTCTATCTACACTACCCCTCCTTTCATACATGGGGACAGTGGCCCGTCCATCCACAATGTCCCTCCCACCACACTTGGGGGCAATGGCCCTTCCACCTACACTGTCCCTCCCACCACACTTGGGGGCACTGGCCCATCCGCAATGGTTCCACAAGCACCCCCAGCAATGCAGGTGCATTATGCACCTGCAAACCCCACCACCATGGCAACCCCATCTCACATCAACTTAGGGTCAAACCTCCCTTTCATGGCATGCCTCAACTTGCTTGACTTGGCTCGGTTAACAAATGACCCTATCCACCATCAAACCTTTTGGCCTCCCATGCCAACCAAACTTCCCTTAGACATTCCCAAGTTTGAAGGGAAGGCAGGGG
The DNA here is from genome assembly GCA_001517045.1 of Pseudotsuga menziesii. Taxonomy (NCBI): domain Eukaryota; kingdom Viridiplantae; phylum Streptophyta; class Pinopsida; order Pinales; family Pinaceae; genus Pseudotsuga; species Pseudotsuga menziesii. Next base: position 53,642 of record LPNX010754039.1, read on the forward strand.
AGTGCCCCCAAAACCACATCATGATGTTTCATCTATGGTGCTCATCAAACAACATCATAGATGATTCAATCAGGCTAAGACTATTCCAGTGCACCCTCACAGGTGCTGCAGCCAAATAGTACATTGAGCTACCACAAGCAAGTACCCAGATTTCAATTCCTTGGCTTTCATGTTCCTGCAATATTTCCAACTCCTCGTTAGATATGACGAAGGGGTGGATATCTTGTTGTCTTGCTGCCAAAATACTGCGACCCACATAACTGACCACATCCATGAGTGGCGGCGACACTGTAGTTTGTGTAAGATCCAACTTGATGACAAGATCTTCCTGGATTGGTTCCTCAAAACCTTGCTCCCACCTATAGCAAAGGATGTCGCATCCGAACGTCCCCAATCCGAAGAGGAGGCCATACTAAAAGCCCAGCAGTTTGATATGATCTATGCACAGTCTGGATACCTTTACATCGTCATTCCAAATGCCCCATGCATAGGCACCTCCTACCCGGATGGACCGGGGGCATCCCATGCTGCAGATAGCATCATAGGCTTGGTCTCTCACCAACCATAGCATCATCCAACACCACCTGTAGCTCCACCACAACCAAGCAACACTGCTAATGTTGCCTACCAAAACCAAAATCTGGACTATGCAAGAATGATGTCCCAGTCCAGAGCCACAACTTCTTACGCACAACCTGCACCACCGCAGCAAGCTCAGGCCATGGCTTAGCCTACATAGCAATACACGGGGCAAATTCCCACATTTGTGGCACTGCCACCCACCCAAATATACTATGAACCACCAGTGAAAGTAGTTCAAGCCTTGCCCTTGCTCGACCCGCTCCGTTGGGACAAGTGTTTGCACAACAAAACCGTCCCAACCAGCCAGCCCCCAATAATCAACAAGGGCAAGCTAGGAATAACTGACCCCGGAACCAAGGAAATAATCAACCATAGGGAGGTGGTTAACAACCAAACCCTCCCAACAATGCCACAACAAACCAGCCAGCCCAAAATCCTCCACAACCAAATGCACCGAGACGCAATGCCCCGTTGCGTACAAACCAACCATGCACACTCTGTGAGTTCTACGGGAACTACACATTTGAGTTTCCCTTCATGGGTCACACTAAGCAAGCCATAAGGAACGATGTTCAACATGCCACCAACACAACGGATCAAGCCTAACCCAACCCATCACCACAAGGACCTCCCCCTATGGTGCTCCAAAACCCATTACTAGTCTAAGGATTAGTGGAAACCGCACCCCCTCCCAAACCCAATCCCAATGCTTCGAGGTCACCTCCCATGACAAAAATAGGTGTCCACCACCTACCAGCTATGACAACTGAAGAATTCAACCTACAAACTAGATTAAATCAGTACGAAACCACCACCAAACTTGCTGACACATCAGTGGAATCTATGTCTAAAACACTCAATGCACCTCTTCAATTACTCCCTTTCCCCTGCCCCCCCATACGTTGGGTTGCCAATAACACCACGGCTAGAGCTGCGGTCAGCTATAGCATCATGGATGATTTGGCCCAAACACCAATCGCCATGTCCGCTCTTGGGGTACTCAAAATGTGCCCAATGCAACAGAAAGCCTTACTAGCTGCCCTTGAAGCCGTAGACCCCACCGACTCCAAGTTGATCACATTCGACACGGAGAATGGAGAACCACAAATTCCATCAACCATTGCCTTTCAAATCCCGATGTCTATATGGAATTTGGTCATGCACTGATGCATAGTGGATGAGGGGGCATCCACGTGCGTTATGTCTACCCTGGTTTGACAGAAACTTGGATCCCCAATTTTGCAACCATCCTCCACAACTCTGTGGGCTTATGATGGCCATCCCACTAAATCCCAAGAAATCCTCCCCCATGTCCCCATCACATTAGCTGGGAAGACAGTTCTAATTAACATAGAGGTTGTCAACGCTCAATTGGACTATAAACTGCTCCTCGAAAGAAGTTATATGTATTCCATGAGATCTGTCGTATCAACTATCTTCTGTCTCATGATGTTCCCCCACAAAGAAAAAATCGTGACGGTTGATCAATTGACTTATCATGATCCACAAGGGCTAATGGCACCTGCCAACGTTATCCCTATGATCAACACCATTGATATGTAAGGGATGACCACACACACCAATGTTGTCCCTGTGATCAACACCATGGTTAACAACATACCAGCCTCCCTATTGTTGAATGTGGGCCTTGGGTTATTTGTTGATACCACCATGATGTCTCCTTTCCCCTTAGTGTCACCTCCACTGACACCAAATGAGACTGTGGACTTGTGCATGCTCTCATCCATCACCGCTGCACCCAAACAACAACCACAGCCACAGCCCCAACCGCAACCACAACCCCAACCCCAACCACAACACCATCCACAGCCGCAACATCATCTACAACCGCATCATTACGTGCAGTTGCAGCCACAACCTCATCCCCACATACAACCATCAGGGAGTTATTTGGGCTCCTCTCCAGTCCATACAATTCCCTTCCTCTTTCCCCCGCCTGGTGTCATGAGCAAGCCAGTAATGACCACCCTAAACCTACCCAACTTTACATTGGGAATTCCCATGTGGTATCTTGATCCACCAACTCAACCACCAATTCCCTAGGTATTCTTAACCCCCATGCAGCCCATTGCGGTCGAGTCCTATCCTCCACCTGGCCCACAAAAACCAACCACCGCACCCACACCTGCATTGCCCCACTCAAAAAGGCCCAAGGGAAAGAATGCAAAAGCTACTGCAAAACCTTGGTAGATACCGCCTTGCACCGTCTGTGAGCATCAGGGCCATCCAACTCAGAACTTCCCTGAGATCCCAATGATCCGCGCACATTTGGATGCCATGGATACAACTGAAAACCTTCTCGTGGTTGAACTTCCAAGTGCGCCAATAGTGAGAAACAAGTCACTGAAAACAAACCATGTTTGCATCCTCTGCGGTTTGTATGGACACTATTCTCACCATTACCAGGACTTGTCTGAGTTTTGAACGGCTCTAGCCAACCTTAGACAACATTCCCTTGAATCTGAGATCACTCTGATCAAAGAATTCCACCCCCCACCTCCTTCTTCGGACACCATGTCCATTTACATGATGTCCAGTTCTACAGACCCTCTTGTCTCCACCATCACCGATGGTCCATCAGACCTGTCTCTTCTGTTGTTTCCCTAGCCATAGCCGCAACCTCAGTTACTAGGGAAATAGTGGGTTTCATTCCAACTCAACATGATCCTTTTCCTTTTTCTTTTCCTTTTTCTACCATCTGGTATCGTGAGTAAGTTTTCCTTGGAAACCATCAATCTACAGGATTTCACTCTGGGAGATCCTGTGTGGTACCTTGAACCACCTACCCTACCTCTAATGCCCCAGGATGTGTTGACTCATGTCCATCCAATTGAGATGATGTTGCACCTACCTTCAGGTCCATCAAAGACTCCTCCCGTCTCTAGGCCTACTCCTCTTCCTCCAACAGAGACTGGGGGTAAGGCCATAAAAACCACAACCAATACCATTTACATGATCGATATCACCAATCTCCCTTCCGTCTCATCGCTTGTGGAAGATCCACCTAATCTATCACAACACCACTTACGCAATGACGGAGAGATCTGTAAGACCGGCTTTGGTTTTACCCCATTCCCTTTAAACCATAGTGTGGAATCGGTTATTCCCATAAAAGACCAGATTTCATCATCCTGCCTTGCCAATGACCTTTGTCTCGGCAAGGGGGCATACCTCTTCGCTGACTCAGACAGTCGACTCTTGAAGAAGCTGCGCAACAGGCTCCACCTCAAGAGAGTCCATGCCTGATATAACCACTATGAGTCCCTTATAGCGTATTTTTTTCCCTTTTTTGTTTTGTAACGTTTTTACCACAAATCAAAGACACCCATTCAGGGGCAGCACCATTAGCTGCTAATTCAAAGTCACCCGAAACATGTTCGAGACACCCCTCACACCTCCGGGCCCAAGTTTCTATCTCCTTATGAGACTATTGTCTCATGTTTAACAAACAAATTTCGGGACCGCTTCCCAGAAGTTACCTCGATTTACGAGCCACATCATGGTGATGCAAGTGTCTGTGGGCCTGTACTTGCATCACACTTTCCTACCACTACTCATGCGGGTTCTCGGGCCACCACCCATTAAGGAACATCATTTTTATTTTTGTAACATATAGTTGTCTACTCCGTCCACCGCACCTTACGTGGATCTCTGGACCATTGTCCAAAAAATGAATTATTTCTCTTACATGTATTTGGCATATAACTGCCCCTAGACTTGCACTCACATCACATGTAGTCAAGTCCATCCATCGCAACTCACACACAGCTCTCTTGACCTTTGTCCGAGAGCCACCTCGGTTCGTGTGCCTCTGCCACACTGACTCGCGTGCCTTTGTCGCGATCTATCCTGTGCATGTATTGGTATGTTTGAGAGCCATCTGCTCCATCCATACTGTGCAGATGACCTCTGGACCACTGTCCACCATCCCGACATGGGGCACCGCCTATGCCACCGCAATTGGTTGACCTAACTATGGTTTCTTTTAAGCTCTTTTCTGACTCCTAAAAGAATGAAAAGATGGTTGAGCACAGTTGCTTCCTTTCCCACTCGTTAAAGTATAGGAAAGGGCGTCTACATCGTCTCATTTATCTCCTTTTGCGAACTATGTATACCATCAAATGGAAAGGACCACCTTGGCACATTCAAGCCAAGAACATTCCCCTCTGCATACTTGTATGCTTTCTCAGGTAGAGGGGCCACACTTTACGAAGAAGCTCACCATGGGTTGTCGTTAACCTCTTTTCTAGCCTTCTCATTAAGAATCGTGGCAGGTTGATCATGGTTAGATGCCAAAAGCAAGTAGATCTGATGAGGTAAAAATCAATGTAATAGTAACCACATTTCATGATTATATTACAATTGTTAACATTTGACCTTTCTTTGATTATGAGCTCAATATTTCGATATTATATCATGCGTATATTGTGGCAGGGGGGTACTTAGGAAATACTTGTAGCTTATGGTCACGTAAATGTGACTGTCATATTAACACTAAAGTTTTTCTTCATTAATCACATTTATTAGACATGGTTCAATTTTTAATTTTCAATATGAATATGTATTTCTTCAATATTGTGGAAGGATGACTATAGGAAGTCACCAATGGTGTTGCATTAGGTAAATCTTAGCGTAATAGTACCTAATAGCATCAATGTAATAGAAACCACAATTCATCATTATATTATAGATGTTAACATTTGACCTTTTTATTCTTATGAGCTCAATATTTCAAGATGATATCATTCTTATTGTATTGTGGCAGGGGGTACTCAGAACACACCTACAACTTCTAATAAGGTAAACGTGACTGTCATATTAACACTAAAGTTTTTATTCATTAATCACATTTATTAGATATGGCTCAATTTTTACTTTTCGATATGAATATGTTTTTCTTCTTGTATTGTGGCAATATTACTGTGGGAAGTCACCAATGGTGTCGTATCAGATAAATGATAGCGTAATAGTACCTAAACATGATTAAAGTAACTTTTTTTTATTATATGCAAGTTATTTTTTTTCCATGAACTTTTGTGATGATAAAATAAATTAACTACTTTTATTTATTGATGTTTGTAGAGAACACCACATTAGGATGATGAGGTGGTCATTGAGGAAGGCTTTGAAAAAGTCCAATCAAGAACTTCTTAGACTTATTGTAATCAGACCCAGGACTGAAGAAATCAAAGCAAGAATTTATGACTTGATCTAAACAATAGAACAATATGGGGTAAGTGGCATCTTTGAAAGATTTTACGAACTATGAAATATGTTCATTTATGTTATTTTAGTTCTCTATTTTTTATATGATCTAATCAATTAAAGTTTTCTTTTTGTAGGAATTTTTGGAGATGATACTCAGGCATCAAGTATAAGTTGTAGAGGTCAGTATTAGTAGTAGTGATGGTTCAACACATCATAAATATACCATACCAATGAGGCTATTTGACTCTCTCGACTAGCAATTCCCTCTAGATGTTATGACCTCACTAGATGTTAGATACAAACAGGGCCCTTCACCCATTACTACTTCATGGGATGTTAGAAATGGCAATAGCATCGAATGTGAATGCTTATATCCTGGATCAGTATCTGTGGTTAAAATAGTATCATTTCCTATTACCTTCTTGGTGGACCATGAATTTGTTCCAATCAAGATACTGAAGATTGAAGGTATTATTTAATTAATTCAATGTTTTTTTCATGTAATTCAAATCCACATAAATCAAATTATTTTTAATTAATGATCATATTGTTTTTGTAGGAAATAATGTTTTTTATAAGAACCTGCATGAGAAGGAATTGGAGATTTTTGGGCCCACCATTCATACACGGTGGAATGCCCAAAATGAAAAATTGAAAAATTATCTGATGAACCACATGGTTAGCTTGTTTGGTCACTAGTACAAGTGATCAATTTTGCCACGGAAAAACGTGGCAATATCCACGGAAAAGTGTGGATATTGCCATGTCTAAGTGTTTTTTGTTCCGTGGAAGCTATTCCGTCGCAATAGAGACGACCCCTAATTTGCGTCGCAAGAGCGACAATGTTCTATATGTTGTTAGATGTCTAAGTCATCGCTATATCCACTCCTGGTCGTCTCTGTATCCACGCCTTCCCATCGCTAAAGCCACGTTCTGTACAAGGTTTTTAAAAAAATGCAAATCCAAGACGTCGCTATAGGCATGCCTTTCCGTTGCTATAGCCACGCTCCATATAAAGTTTTTATAAAAATGCAAATCCAAGACGTTGCTAAAGCCACGTCTTTCCGTCGCTATAGCCACGTCTTTCCGTCGCTAAAGCCACGTCTTTCCGTCGCTAAAGCCACGCTCTGTACAAGGTTTTAAAAAAAATGCAAATCCAAGATGTTGCTATAGCCACGCCTTTCCGTCGCTATAGGCACGCCATTCCGTCGCTATAGCCACGCTCTGTATAAAGTTTTTCTAAAAATACAAATCCAAGACGTCGCTATAGCCACGTCTTTCTGTTGCTATAGCCACGCCTTTCTGTCGCTGTATCGACGGTTGGTGAAGTTTAAAAAAAAAAATACTTGCAGCCGTTGCTTAAGCAACGACATTTGAAATTTTAAAAAAAAAAATTACCTGGATCATCTGCAAAGACATATTTGAAGGTCAAATATACAGTGAGATGCTCTTAGATTTGAAAACATAACAATGCTGGAAATCTGAGAAATCTTAAGAACATATGCTAGCTTTAAGCTTATAGAGTCTGTACTTGGAACTCTGACAAAGTTTAGAGGAATTGTGAGCAAAGAAAACACAGGGAACCTGATTCTCTCAACTGTATCTTGAAGACTCTAGATTATAACGGTAGATGAAGGAAACAACATCAAAAATGAAAATGATTGCAAACCTTTTTATAATAACTAAAATAATTATTTGTGGGGAGATCCTCATAAACTATATTTGCAACACTGCTCAGATAAGCCTACTGTGTAATGAAACTAACTGACCTTATTCAGGGATGAGCTCTAGACTATTAAACAAACTACAATAACCACTACAGATTCAAAGTCCTGATTTATCGTGTCCATTCCTAAAAAACTGAATCTGACTCCTTTCCAAATTCCAATAGCATTTTCACTGCTACATTTTGCATTGTAAACAAAATCAATGAAGCATCAGCTCTTACCCAGCATCGTATAACATAAACATATAAAACAAACCTGGTGAGGTTTCAGGATACATGAGATAGATGGAGATATTCTAACTTCTGCCTCATTTTGTTCTCTGGCAGCATTAACAATAAAGCCTTCAGCAGCATTACCCAGTAATTCATTTTCCTTGGCCCATGCATTTTCTCCACACTCACTGGCTGATCCCTTTGACCACTGTTCAAACATAGAATGTTGTTGCAACATCTTCAGGCGGTCCTGGCGCTCCTGTTTATTTAGACAACAAAAGTGTCCATATTTTAACAACGATATCCATATAAATGTTGTTAATTGGATTCAATCTTAAAGATTGATAATAATTCTAGCAGAAATATTTTGGTTAAAACACGTGAATGAAGAATGACCTTCTCAATCGCAATATTTTTCTTTGTTTCTTCACCAAGCTCAGCATCATCAATGATCCTCTTGATTCTCTTTCCTCTCCATCTTTTACTGCTAAATAGGTCAGAAAATATTTTATTGTAAAGTTAAAACATTAAGCAAGTTCCAACTTCAAATAGTTTTTAGCATCCTGTTCCGCGGCACCATTTCTAGGATTTTAGAACCATTTGACATATACAACATAAATCATTAAAGAATGATGAAAATCCACAAAAAAAGAGTAGAAAGCAAATGAAAAG
>LPNX010754050.1:6749-19709 GCA_001517045.1 Pseudotsuga menziesii
CTGGAGACAGATCGATATTGGACGGATTGTATTACAGGTGCCACTCTGTTTTTTTCGATCCCATGTGATGGATGGAATAGTTGTGCGTTCGCTGAAAAAACGACATGTTCCACTTGTCGTTTTTTATTTGATATTAGTTAGGGATCACGATCTGGATTATTAGCTTTTGATAATGTTATTTTGGGAAAACTCAAAATGTATTTAAGGGGCTGATAGTGAACATGATAAGGGTCGATACTCTGGGGAATCAAGAACAAAACTGCTGGTTCGTTCTATCTGTGCCTCTAGGCAGTTATCTGTCAGTTGTTACAATGTTTGAACTGGTGATGTTTTACACACGTTTACAGTTTTAATACTTTTTATGTGGTTTATAATATCTCTCAGTTTTGATATTTTCTTTCCTATATTATGATGTTTGTTATAATTTCCTTGATGAATTGTGCGAATATAATTTATCAGGTATCGGCTGTTCCTGTTTTTAACTGTGTTGGTATGTCATGTTTTGTATTTAATAATTGATATTATTGTTACATAATGTGTAATGATGCTTGTATGGTTTGCAATATTTGAATTTCTTTAAATATCAGCGAATGTTTACATACAGTTGTCTTTATCAACGTCAGTTGGTTACAGGTTAAATTAATTTTTGCTCCTGATCAGGATAGGTATTAGATCAGAATTATATTTTATTCAATTTCTGCTTTTTTGTACTATCCCAAGAACCTTGTTGAGTTAGATCCTTTTCATTAAATACATTCAGTTTATCCTTCTATGTAATTACTGTATATCTGTATATAAATATAACATGACTTTGTAGCATACGAATCTTGTCCAGATTTATGTTTTATTTATGTATTCAGAGTTAATTGTTTTGAATTATTTTACTTAACATTTTCCGTTACTTGTAATATATAACTTGGGTTAATCTTTGTAATTATAAGTATAGGATCGACACTAACCATCAGTAGCACTAATTGTAATCATTAGTCCTCTAGGATCCCAGGCCAACAGAGCCTTTAAACCTGTCAGGAGCGACTATTCCAAACAGCTTGGAGCCTGTTCTAAGGATCTCGGACTGGGTCGTTTTCCCCCGTTGCGGGCTTAGTCAAATACGCCCGTCAACAAGGTCCTAGTCACTCTACTAGCATCTGCAGCAGTCTTGGTTTGGCCCTTAAGCCACCAAGACACCAAAACTTGTAGAGCCTGCATGCACGAAGAGCTTGGTGTGCCATTAGATCACCACGAACTACTTCTTCTACATCCCTGTGCTCACGTTCTCTCCATTCTAGAACCATCCTGCACATTAAATTCAAGTTTGAGTCATTAGAACACTTAAAAACCTTGAACGCGGCCTCATACGCGACTGTTTGCTAAACAGTCGCGTATGTACGTGAGTTTGAGGGAATTTTCCACGTATATCCAGCCCTATACACAGAAAAACCCTCAATTTCTGCATGGGCCGTAGCACACACTTTAGAATTGCCTAGAATCCTAATTTGACCATGGAAAATTATAAAATTTGCATGAAAATGAAAGAGCAGGGAATGGGTAATTACCTGGAAAAAATGGTTGTGGATTCGGCTGGCTGGATCTCCCAGAATTTGTTGTTGAAGTTCTGAGCTCAATTGGGTAAAAATTTCAAATGTTATATAATGTTTTTAATTTTTTACTATTTATAGAAATTTTTCAAATTTTTGAAATTTTTTACCCCCTTTTCTATAGTTTGGACCATTTCTAATCCTTTTGGACAGTTTTTTGACTAATATATGATGTAGGAGACCATTTTGAGCGCCGTTTCGACCGTTGGGTTGAACCATTCATGCAAATTTCTGGTATCATGTCTAAACTAGCATATAGGTTAGGTTCCACCACCGTTTTCATTTTTCATGACCTTATGAACGTTTCATCATAACCATAGGTACGAACCCATTCTATCTTGTCACGAAACCTTCTTGCTGTTTTAGAAGTGGCATGATTTGAATGGTAGAGCTTGACCTTACATGGGTACCCCAGTTAGCGCCTTATTTACATTTGGTGCCCATGTCGACAGTTTTGTCCTTTAGGGTGTGGGAGTCTGTTGTATAGTATTGCCATGACATTTCGCAAGAGCCTCATACTCCTCTTGATCTTTTGCTGGCCTATTCCCCCCAGACTCCCCTATGTCAAGTTGTAATTGCATTATAATGAGCTTTTCCTGCCTCATTGAGCCTTATGCCAGCTTCCCTAACTTTAAGTATCAGACATATAGCCCAAGCTTGTCTCATGTCTAGCCACGCAGAGCCATTTTATATATATCCTTTGAAGCTTGATTCCCTATTTTTACTGGGAGGGGACTTCCCCCTGAGTGTCACTATCCTACACATGTGTCCTTGCATTGAGCATAGGTATGTTCCACTGCTTGGAACTAGTTTTTTTTCCCATTTGACACTCGTCTCCTCCTAGTATGTAACTTTAAAGGAATTTTATTATTTTTCAAGCTTTTCAAATATTTTAAAAAGTCCAAAAAAAAATAAAAAAAACCAGAAATCCAGACAAGAAAAGATGTTATCTTTGGTAGCATTTGAGTCGTGTCTCCTTCGAACAGAGCATTGTATATCACATCCATTGGTTGGGTTAATAGTTTGACTTTAGGAGTTGTACTCGTTTATCTGAGTTTATCTCCACCGACTGGTTAAGCTTCTAGTCCCTATGGAGCCTCTATCGATACCTCCTGTGTCACAGAGATGGCCCAGTTTTGCATATCAAGTCTATGCTGCCTACATTCAGTCACCATTTTTTATTATGCTCTTGTTTGAAGGAAGTTGAAACCTGAGCCAGCCATTCCTCAATTATCTTGACTTTGCATGTCAGCCATTCCCGGTACAATTAGAGGTTCATGCACTTTATGATTGAGTCCTTCCACATTATACAGCTTTGCTGAGTAGCTCGTGTTGGATGATGGGGGATGCCTTAATGCCCTCCTTCCAGCGGATTTCATCCCATCGACTTCAGATCATTTATTCTGGGATAGGAATCTAGAGTCATCTTTGAGTGCCTTGAGACTTGCATTCATCAGTGGCAAGTTCTCTCGCCATCGACAGTTCTTTTGGAATACATCAATGTCCCCTGATCGATAGATTCTCTCAAGTGTTCTACCTCAACACATTTATTCACACTTGTTAGTTTGCACTCTAGTACCTTGATTCCCATTTTCATTATTAGTGGGTGATCTCACGTCTGTTAACGGTATACATCAATGACCGGTAATCAGATGATGGACTACTATGTTTGACCTCGACACCTCTATTCACATAGCAGGACATCTACTCGTAGCGGTGTGTGTAGAAGACCTTCTAGATTGGTGGCATCTCATATATGCTACCTCCTTGATCGTGCCAGTGTTCACGATATTTCAGCTCTTGTGACTTGATTCCAGTATATGTCAGACATTTCCAGCCATTATAGAGATCTTGATCCATTGTATATCTTCATCATGGATATTTTGATCTATGTATATTGTACGTGGCAATGACCACATATGTCATATTGTATCATGCCTATTCATGGCCATCGTACTCTTATGTATTCAGGACTGCTATATGTATTCGCAGGTATATGCAAAGTTGTATAATTGTATAGTGCTGATTGGGTGGCCGGTTCTTCCACTGGGCTCTTCATTAATTCATTTCTGGGATGGACTCATAATGTATTTCATCCATCATATGACCCCTCTGACCTCACACATTAGGGGGCATCTGTTATAGCTGATTTTACCACACATGGTAAATCACACATTTATGGCCTTCCCTGTCCCTATGCAGACTCCTTAGACCCCATGGACCATTTTTGTTCCTTTGATGTTTCCTAGATCATCCCTAAAAACATGCAAAAATTTCCATACGCAACTTTTAAACCCTTTCTCGCATATATACGCGGGTTTGACCCTTAAAACCGCGTACATCGGGATGTGTGCAAAAGGACAAATTCTTTTGGAGTTTTCCTTGATGTGGATCTGACTCACTTGTCTCCTGGCCTTCCCTATGCCTTGAGATCGCTTGGATTTGACCTTTAATTACCTCATTGATGAGCTATATAAGGAACCCTTTGGATACATTGAAGGCATATGAGGAATTGAGAGCAAGAGAACTATAGTCCATTGTTTCCAAACTTGTGCTTGAGTCTGCATCTCCTTTGTCCCTTGGAGCACTTTTGTGTTCTTCTCAAGCTTACCTTTTGCTTATGAGCTTGCTATCGAGAGATGGAGGATTGAAGTGGTGGAGGCCCAAGTGGGGGACTCAGTTTCTCTGATTCGTAGACGTGCCGACAGAGCTTGTATTCATTGTAATCTCTGATTTTATATCAATAGACATATTTTTTCCTGTCCAATAATGTGTGTTTGAATGAATATTTTATCCATGGATGATTTCAAATGCTTATATGTTATTGATTATATATGCTAGAGTAGAGCTAACACAATTATATATAGTATGCTTGTCTTGTTTATTGAATGTTGAGGAAGCAATTCATCAATTCAAGCTGAAGTTGGAAAGCTCAACAGGGATCTACACCAACCATCCAGAATAAGGTACGAATCGAGATCCTTTAGTGTTAGTTGTTTGGTTTCTCTTGCATATAGGAAGGGATTGATTTCTGGAGTTAAGCTGTCTGTTGTGGTACCCCAAGCCATAGGAATTTCTCTCCGTAACACACACTCCTTGTGTGATGTCTGCACTCGAAGTACTTCAGAGTTGTCCTTTGCAAAGGAAAGATTTGCTTTCTTCTCTTGGTGTTAACAATGATAAAACTTCCTCTGCCATCAAATTTGAAACCATGGGACTTCAGCCTCGCTTGCCTTACTATGTGTCTCTCTTGATTCACGTAGAATGTATTAACATGACCGTCAAACGCACTATGATTGACGAAGGTGCTACTGCTTTCGTGATGTATTTGGAATGTTGGAAGGGTTTGGGCTCCCCCGAGTTGTCTAAATCTGCTACCATGTTGACTGCTTTTGATGGAATATCATTTCGACCGCACGAAATTCTTCCTTCTCTTAAGGTCCATTTGGGAGGGAAGACCGTTACGATAGAGGTCGAGGTGGCTGATGCGCCACTTGACTACAAATTGTTGCTGGGAAGGAATTGGATGTACAGTATGCAAGCTGTAGCTTCTTCTCTGTTTTGAGTTGTATGCTTTCTGTTTAATGGGAAGATAGTTATGATTGATCAAACATCATTCAACAATCCACCTGTTACTGCATCTTCAGGAGCTTCTATCCCGATTGTCCAGCACTCTCAGCTGGCAACTGGGAGGGTGGGTGTTGGCATGTATCCATCCCTTATGGGAAGCTTTAGTTGTCCTACACCCATCCTTATGATAGGGTCTAGTTTCGGTGAGGATTTGTCGTCTATGAGATCGGTGTCTTTTCGCACAAACCATATGGAGGATCCTTGGATTCTTTCTACACCAAATCCTTCATGTGAGCCCATCGAAACGGACGTGATGTTGCCTGCAATTGTGATAGCATATCAAGCTAATCTTGGATCTGTTGCAGAGCCTAGTCCTTCATCTTCATGGATGCAGGAGGAGGACCCTTATGTGTTTCCTGCATGGGCAGTGCAGTATTCTCACACACATGACTACCTTGATAGTGTTTTTCCTTCAGATGAGGCTATTGTTGAGGCTATGTCTGGGGTTGAGCCAACTTGGGAAGAGTTGCATCATAGATATTATTTTCTTCTTGAGCTTGACTGTTTGGAGTGTGAAGACTATAGGGAGATTCTTAGTGAGAGAATTGGTAGTCCCATGGTTCCGTTAAGCTCTCCTGGTCCGATGGCTAATGGAAACATGGAAAATATATCTCCTACCATTTCTATCAATATCTCTCGAGATCCTCACAAGATTGAGAATGTCTATATTGGGGCAGAATGTTTGCATGCTGAGATTCAAGAATATACTGAGCTATTCAAAGAATTTTGTGAGGTATTTTCTTGGTCATACAAAGAAATGCTAGGTATCGACCCTCGCATTGTTGAACATGAGATTAAGACTTATCCCGATGCTAAGCCTGTTTGACAACATTTGTGTGCGGTGAATCCTAGGAAAGCACCCGCGATTAAGGCTGAGATAGAAAAGCTATTGAATGTCAGTTTTATCTATCCCATTCCCTTGATGGAGTGGGTTTCAAACCTCGTTCCGGTTGATAAGAAGCAAGGAACGATCCGCATATGCACTGATTTCCGTGACTTGAATCATGCCTGTCCTAAAGATAACTTTTCCACACCATTTATCGATCAGATTTTGGATGAGTGTGCGGGAAGTGAGGTATTTTCTTTTATGGATGGATTTTCTGGATACAATTAGATACAGATTAAACCCGAGGACCAACATAAGTGTAACACCCCGGTTTTGACCCCGTTTGCATGATGTATATATTGTAATTAATCGTGGTGAGGAGCTCAAGGCAAAAGCCCCACCATCGATTTGGTTGTGTATGTTTCGCCAATAGAGGTAGTTGTCGATGGTATCTCATGCTATTTGGCACATTATAATTCGGCATCATGTAAATATGCACATCAATTAAAACTAAAACCACAACCAGCTACGACAGTGCAACGTTGAATGAAAAGGGCATGGTTCCAAAGGATAAGGGGTGGGGGATGTCAAACCTTGGTCTATGGGGGAAAAGCCCATGTTTTACCACCTTGTTGATTCTACCACCTTTCTTGTCTCATCCAACCTCTTCCAACCTCTTTAATGTTTTGATGGGTAGCTGAGGAGTTATGGCTGAGTTGTTGAGGGCAGTTATTGCTGGAGGAACATGGGTAAGGGGGGAAAGCAACTCCATTCTTTCCCATTCATCCATCTTCCCCACGACACCATTCTTCCCTGTCTGTTCACTCTCACGCAGAGGTCAGTTCATCCCCTCACGCGCATGTCCTTCACCTCCACCGCCATCTTCTTCGTGGTCTGTTTCTTGCTCGTGCGCAAGGTCGTGGCATGTTCATGCTCATGCGCAGGGACTTTGCGTGGTTTATCTCACGCCGGGAGCAAGATAAATCGTGGCTGTCGCTTGGGATTCTCGGGTGCAGGATCTATTTTGCACTCAAGGATTGTGTGTAAGTTTCCTTATTGATTTGTGGTCGTGCATTTGTTTTCCTCTGTGTGTTGCGGTTTGGTGCAAGTTGCACTCACGCACAGACTATTTGAGGTCATTTTCCCATGTTGTGAGCCATGCTCACTGATTATGTTTGGGACTGTTGGCTTCTCCCTTGTTTTGTGGACTGTGTAATGTTTTCATCATCCATTGTGAAGTGGGCTACTGATATACCCTGGTTTGGGTGTTGTCGCTGAGTTTTTTTGGCCACGTTAGGGCCAAGAACAACTCTGTGTTGTCTAGTGGACTAGAGATGTGCTCATATTTTGTTTGGGATTATCCCTGGTTGTATATGCCTTCTTCATAGGGCTGTGAAGGGATTGTTTTGTTGCTGGTGTGCAGTGGTTGACCCTTGGAATGTGTTGGCTTGGCCAATCTGTTGAAGGCCTGTTAAACCCAGCTGTGTTGGTTTGCTGATTGTGTCCCCTTGGCTATGTGTAAGCCTACAACTACCCTTATCCTTGGAGGAATCATGACCAGCTCAGGGGTGGCAGCGTTGCTGAGAGATTGATGAGCATGCTGGCCTATGGTTGGGTGGAACGTTGTAGCGACGTAGCTGGTTGCGGGATTCTTCATCAAAAGATAAGTACTGTTGCTATTCTATCTCTGCAACTTATATAATCTATTGTATTATCTGAAATGATGAACATGTTCCAGGCTAGAATGAATATGTTTGCTTCCGCTGATTGTTGCATAATTGCGCATCTTGTATGTTTTATGCATCTTGATATGTATATTGCTTAAGATTTATCATTTCAGCATTGTTGATGTTCATATTCATGGGGATTGTGCATGTTAAGCACATCCATGCATGTTTGGCTTCAATTCATCCTGTTATGCATGATGTTCAGCTGTTGAATATCGTCACTTATCCCTGTTTGTGTTCATGGGACTGTTTGCCGCATGCTTGGTGTTGGTCGCGTCCTCTTCGCCGTTCGGAGGGTCAAGGACATGACAGAATGGTATCAGAGCTCAAGGTTGAAACAGTGGGCCTCTATGGGCCAAGAAGATGCAGTGACAGAAGCAGCGTTTCTTCTACCCAGCAGAAAGCAGTGGAAGACTGTAAAAATTTGAAATTTTGCTTAAGTGTTGACAGTCGAGTCATCGGAGGGTTTAGTGGTTCCGAATTCCGATGTGGCGGAAGGTTTAGCAGTTTCCCATCCGCCGTTGCGGCTGACGAAGGGACCAAACCGCCGATGCAACAATGGATCCGATTGCCGACGAAGGGAATTTTTGAAAAATTTGGTCTAAGTGTTAGACAGTCGGAAGAGAAATGATTGTGCTTCCACTGTTGCGGAAGACCAAACTGCCAAGTCTTCCGATGGGAAAAGACTTCTGACGTAGTGGAAGAGTTAGTGGATTGACGTCCACCGTTGCAGATGGAGAAACGATTCGAAGCCCGATGGAAAAGTCATCCGATTGCCGGCAGTGCAGAAGAAAATCGCGAAATTTTTCTAAGTGTCAGCGGCCGATCGGAAGAAGAAAGTCTTCAAGCATCCGCTGTTGTGGAATCCAAAGTCATTTGGCTTCCGATGTAAAAGCCCACCAATGCCGGTCAAAAGGTTGGTTCACCAGTCGGAGGCAAAAGCATTCCGGGAGCCGCCGTTGCGGAAGCGAACGCATTAAGTCTTCCGATGAGAAAGACTGCCACTGGAAGAAGAAAGGGCTCTGCGTCCGCCGTTGTGGAAGAAGAAGCAACTAAGTGTCCGATGGAAAGTGGTCCAACCGTCGACAGGTGGTATTGCCAGCGGGAAGAAGAAAGACAAATTTCGAAAAATTTGTCTAAGTGATGAAATCATTGGAAGAGAAAGCGTTTCATGTTCTGCCGTTGCGGAAGCGAAAGCGTTTCATGTTCCGTCGTTCCGGAAGTGAAAGCGTTTCATGTTCTGCCGTTGCGGAAGTGAAAGTGTTTCATGTTCCGCCGTTGCGGAAGCGAAAGTGGTTCGTGTGCCGCCGTTGCGGAAGGCAAAGGCATTAGCCTTCCGATGTGGAAAGACTGCCAACGCCACAAGAAAGAAGTTAAAAATTTAAGGCCTGAAATCAGAAAAAGAATGGTTCCAAGAACTGCCATTGCAGAAGAAACAATGGTTTTGTGAGCCGCCGTTGCGGAAGCGAAAGCCTTACATCTTCCGATGAGAAAGGCTGCCGACGCCGATCGAAAGGAGAAAGCATTCCGGGAGCCGCCGTTGCGGAAGTCCAAAGCGCTAAGACTTTCGATGTGGAAAGACAGCCGAGAGCCGATTCTACGGCTGCGGAAGGGATTCGGGAGACGATTCTGCGGCTGCAAAACGGTTAGTGGTTTGAGAGCCGATTCTGCGGATGGATAATTGGAATAAGACCCGATTTAACAAAGGAAAAACTGAGTTTTTTAAAAGAGGATTTCTCAGTGGAATTCAGTGGGATTTCCGGCAGATTTTGACTGCCTTCCAGTGGGATTTTCAGCTATTCTCAGTGATTTATAGGTGGCTAAAGTTGGCTGAAGATGGCACCTAGTCCAAAATGCAGTGGTGTAATAAAAATGCAAAGATTTGGTGAAATTCCTCATTCTTATAAGTGGTGTGGTTTTCACATCCGAGGTCAGAATGAAGCATGTGGATAGGCGTTGGAAAGCTTATCTAGTAGGGAACAAGGGTAAGTCACCAGAATCTGAGCATGAAGTAGCAAAGTGCTAATGATAGCCGCTGTTATCAAATGGATGAATTTGGACAGTTGCATGCCAGGGGCAGCAAGGACTATGAAGTCAACCAGCTGCTGTGTGAAAAAGGAATTCCATGAGAAGATGAGGGATTTGAAAGGGAAGTTTTCATTAGACCCTATCTTGCTAATTATAACTACATTTCCTAAGTTTATGCTTGAAATGCATGAGGATATGTATTGCATGCATAGGATATTGCATGATTGGTAAGAATATTGGAAATTATATATTTATAATGAACCACTAATGATAATCATTGCTTTGATGTTGGCATTAGTGGCAAAACCAACGATGAAATGGACCTAGCTGAATATGTTGCTGATGCTGATGGAGTGTGATCAGCAACCCTCTGGAGAAAGGGATAAGGCAACAAGTCCAGGACAAAAATTGGTGAGCCAATTCGGCAATCTCCAGCAAAGGATCAACCAAATTGGTCATGTCAAGGGTGTAAGTAAGACCCATGCAGGTAAGAGTTGCTTATGACAAATTCCATGGATTGGTAAAGGTAAGAGACCTCATACCATGTGGATGTTAGAATATAGATAGGTGTCATGCCTATATATGTTGATGATATTGATTATAGTAATGCACCCTATATGAAGTGGACATGGTATGTTGAATGCATAAGTATAGGTGAAAATGTTGTGATGTATTGCGTGAATGCATTGAGATGAATGCATGTGATATTACGAATGACTAATAGCTGAAATGATGAATTAATGATAATTCTAGAACTGTTTCGAAGGCTGTTATGAATGCAGGATAGTCATGATCAATTGGCTGCCAGAAATGCTCTATTGAAGAGCAAGGTGGTATGAATGATATGCTTGTGAAGTAAGGGTATCTAAACCTTCATTTAATTGCATGAATGATATGACTATACCTTGCAATATTAATATGATAATGAATGCACGAAGTAAATGAGTTTTGGTATATATTGATGTGACTAACAGCGGGAAGTATTTGAATTTTATAAATTCTGAGAATGCTTCAATGATGGTTGTAGCAATGAAACTGTTATATGCATCCATACTTACCAAGTGTTTGGTTGATTGAAGCTCATGTTTCAGGTAGATTATTTCGAGAATGACATTGAGAGGTAAGACCCTGACCAATTCCAGAATCTACCATGTGAAAGAGCTTATTAAATTTGAATCGTGAATTTCAAATTTAAGAAATTGTTGACAACTACTAGTCACTACTGGCTTGCATAAGCTTGTGTTTGGATGTTTGAAGCTTATGTTTCAGGTAGATTATTTTGAGCATGGCAGTGAGAGGTAAGATCCTGACCAATGCCAGAATCTACCATATGATATGCATAATAGGTTGTTAAAATTCAAATTGTGAATTTCGGATTTGAGAAATTGCTGACAACCACTAGCCATTGTTGGCTTGCATAAGATTGTGTTTGGTTGATTGAAACTCATGTTTCAGGTAGATTATTCGAGCATGGCAGTGAGAGGTAAGACCCTGACCAATTCCAGAATCTACCATTTATGAGAATAAATCTCATGGCTGTGAAAGTAGTTGATATGCATAATGGGTTGTTAAATTTGAATTATGGATTTCGGATTTAAGAAAGTTCTAACGACTACTAATCACTGTTGGCTTGTGTGAGATTGTGTCAGGAGGGACACATGGTAAGTGGGTATTCATGTTATGATAGTAGGCATAAAATTATAATGGGCATAGTAATGCTGCTTACAGGAGACCCACAATTGAGCAAGTCAATTTCTGTAGTAGATAGAATTGCAAATTCTTATTGAATTTGATTGCTAATGTCATTGCTTGGTTATGGAACAATCAATTTGGATTGTAGTATCAAGTAATGATTGACTGTTTGGATATTTGATGAATGTGTCAGGGGTACACACTGCAGGAAGACCATGTGTGATGGCCTGCAGAATCCAAACTTCATGGGAAGGTTTTCCCTTATCTTGGAAATGGGGTTTGGGTGAAACTCCATTAGACATTTTGAAAATGTCTCATCTGCACTACATGTTTGGTGATAACATTAGTGAGATGGTATGGGTTATGTCGGTAAGACATGTGTGAATGTGAAATGTGAAAAAGAGTTTGGATGGAAAACTGAGGGACTGATAACTCAAGGAAGGAGCCTCTATTCCTCCTTAACAAAGGCATACTGCGACAGAAAATGGATAAGTGTTATGTGACCCTTGCTAGGAATATGCATGTTTAATTATTAAATTTCCATATGCAAAAAATGTTTGATTTATTTCCATGATGATCGATTGCTTGAGTATGAATAGGACCTACATGGAACACGTCGGAGAAGAGTGCACACTTTTCCGATGTCGAGTCATGAAAGGGTTTTCAATATTGATTACACTCTGGGGAGTGGACGCACTCCTGGTGTCTCAATACTTGATAGTGAATGTTGAGAAATATGATTACGGTTTTAAAAGCAATAATGATAATGAGTTTGCTTGTATTGCTTGTGTTGCTTGTGTTAACAGGCTAAAGGTAAAGATAAAGGTAAATGGTTGGTATAAGTGTATGGTTGATATAAGTGTATGTTGATATAAGTGTATGTTGGTATAAGTGTATGATGGGTTGTGATATGCCTGAGGATCCATAGTAGATCCTAGACCTGGAAATGGTCATGATAAGTTCCAAGCCCAGTTGACATGGTTATGTACTAGCTGGACATTAATTATTTGATGTTATAGAGCAACCGGCGTGCTGACCTAACATCTAAGTCCATAGGCGATCCCAAGGCTTTCAAAGCGAAGCAGGATCCTGTGGACGAACGAGGAAATGCACAATATAGATAAGTATTGGATTATTTTGCTTATGAATATACATGTGTATATGATTTGGTTATGATGTTTTAAGCTCTTGTTTAAGAGGTAAAATCAATGAGAATAAACTAAACATGTGAATTATTCAATGTTTGGATATAGGTATCACTGGGAGCGAGGACTATGAGAGAATCCTAGGGGTGCATGTGGACATGTGACGGTCCTAGAAAGCTCAGAATGAGCGGTAATGAAAAAGGTGCTAATAAGATGGGGGAGTCCTAGCAATTGAGACAAACCATGTGGAGAGACTCCATGGTTTAGAGGTCTGGAATAGACCAAAGACACTAAGTGTCATGACCAAGAAGGAT